>JAQZBX010034175.1:0-25096 GCA_029593785.1 Cabassous unicinctus
GTGAAAAGACATATAATAATATCAGCAAAGATCAAAAGCACATAGGGTGGAACCCAGGAGAGAATAGACAGGCACAAATTTCCACTTGTCCTATGATTGTGGAATCATAAAGTGTTTAATTCTTCCTGGAATGATGTGTGAGAACATGTGCAATGTCTTTTTTTTTTTAATTTATTTTATTTTATTTATCCCCCCCCTTGCTGCTTGTGCTGCTGTGTCCATTCGCTGCATGTCTTCTCTGTGTCTGCTTATCTCACCCTTGCTGTGAGGTCTTGCCGCATCAACCCATGGCACCACGCGAGCCGGCCTGCCCTCACAAGGAGGCGCTGGGAAGCGAACCCGGGGCCTCTCATATGGTAAATGGGTGCTCTATCCATTGCGCCACACCCGCTTCCTGCCATGAGGTTGCTGCATCAGCCCACCACACCGCTCAGGCCGGCGTGCCCTCACAAGGAGGCCTCAGGACGTGAACCCGGGCCTCCCATATGGTAAATGGGGGCTCTATAACCAGGGAATTTTACCAGAGCATTGGTGTCCAAGGCAGTTATTGGGAGTCAGTCACGTCCTCATGCAGCACCCATGTGACTGAGCTCAACTACTCAGAGCCCAGACCAGTTCCCAGAGATCAAGCTGATACAGCATGGCCCAAACCTCAACACTTACTAAAACAGGCAATCACTATTAATTATTGTTAGCATGAATTACCTGGCATGGGCCAACATTTTTGGTTTACAAAGATATTCTTATCAACCACAATATTACAACAGCTCAGAAGTTATCTCCAAACTTCTTAGGAAGACCTGTGGACTGTGCAGGTTTCACCCAACCCAGGCCTCCTGAATTAACCCCTTACTGTACAGTGACACAGTTTTACTGTAATTGAGATAAACTCTTTTTGCAGTCAGAATTTTGAGCAGAGCAAGAGAACTTTCATTTTCCTAACAACTACTATGAATTTAGCCTCTGTAAAGATCCTTTTCAATCCCCTTAATAACACCAAGAAGTATCTATATTTTTTAAATTTTGCATTCATAAATGAGAGTTGAAGAAGTTTAGTGACTTTTTTCCCTTTTTTTTCAGGGGAGAGTGTGAACACTGTCCCCCACTACCACAAATTATGCTGTCAAGTTTCCCACATTTGGGGAAATCACAGGGGGTCAGGACATCTGGGTTGCAATGGATAAACCTCACCCAGGGAAAACCACCTTCATTATCATTGTATCTCCCCTGCCATGTAAATATGTTTAGTGACTTTTAAATGTTGGTCTGAAGTTGTAACCATGTCTATCTTTTAAACATACCTCAGTCTCCCCATTAATAGAAAGCAAATGGTATAAAATAAAAGGCATTGTTTGGTTAAGGAATATATTCTGTTATTCAGTTATTACATGATTGGAATGAAATTTCAATTTAGAATGACTAAACATGACAGAAATTAACTTGGTGAAATTAATGTAATATTGAATGGAAGATATTGGCATGAGGATGCATGTGACTTAAAAGGCTCAATTCAACCTTTGTTTTTAGGTAAAATAAAAAGAAGACATGCCTGGAGGACAGTGTAGTATTCATCAGATGAACACTACAATACTCCGATACTCTGAAACTTAGATGTATTACTTTTGCCATCTGCATCTATGCATATGTTTTCCCTATAATTTAAGTTCCATTGTGGCTTTGTATACCTAAAAGATTCTACCCTTTCTTCCAACCCTTAACTTAAATAATTTCTCTACCAAAATACTTTCTTACACTCCTTGGAATTTTATACATTCTTCTTGCTCTGAGAGTGCCATTAACGTGTAGGTTTATTTTGAATTTTTATGGCTTCTTGTTGACTTGGACTTTTTATCATTATGAAATTTTCCTCCTTATCCCCAGTAAAAACACTTTTCCTGAAGTCTATATTGTCTATATTTCACTTTCTTATTAACATTTACATGGTATATTTTATTCCTACATATTTCTTTAAAATTATACAAGCCTTAAAATTAATGTGAATTTCCTGCAGATACCTTAGATTTGGGATTTACATTTTATTTTTTCTAACAATCTGTGCTTTTTAATCTGGGTATTTATGTCATTTACATTCTATGTAAATATTGATATATTGGAGTTTCATTATACCATCTTGCTATTTCTTTTCTTTGTTTCTCATTTCTCTTGGTTCTTTTTCCCTTTTCTGCATTTTTTAATGGATTAGCATTTTATTATTTTTTAGTTTGCTCTACTGCTTGTTTTATTATCATACTGATTCTTCTAAGGCATAAATATTATAGTATACCTTTAAATAATATAATTCAACTTGAATTATAATACAGGACTTGCCTAACCAGTTATTTATTTTTCCTGCCTTCCAACATTTGTGCTATATTTATTATATTTTCTGCATATTTTATACAATATATGGTACATTATTTATTTTTGTTTTAAACCATTGTTTACAAAACATTTTCTGTAAATAACCAAATGGAAAATATTTATGGATTTGTGGGTCATACATTCTCTGTTGCAACAATGTACTCTTTCAATTTAATTTGAAAGCAGACATGGATAATATATTTTAAAATGGGCATGGTTGTGTTCCAATAAATTATAATTTACAAAAACAGATAGCTGTACAGGTAGGGCCCATGGTTGTAATATTTCAACTCCTGTTTTATACTGTTAGGGGCTTTTTCAGGACTTTGGAATTATCCTGAGTGACATTACAATGACAGATATAGGCCATTTTACATCAGCATATACCATGCAGTATTGTGTGGGAGAGAGTGTGGTCTACAATGTGAACTATGGTCCAGGCTTAGTGGCAAAGCCCCAGGATGTGTATATCCATTGCAGGTGATGTGCCACACTAATAAAAGATGTTTATGTGGGATGTTATGGGAGGTGTGGGAGGAGGGGAACATGGGAATCCCTGTAATTTTTGTGTAATATTTATGTAATCTAAGCGTCTTTTAAAATATATATAAAAAAAAAACATGTAAGCAAATGCACATATATGCATATATATTTATATATCATTTTACAAATATTGGTTTGTATTGTGAAAAATTTGATTTTTACCCACATTAAAAAAAAACACAAACAAATAAAAATATACAAATGAGAGATAAAAGGTATCTTATCTTTACACACATTGTTTACCATTTTTGGCAATTTCTATTCCTTTGTGAAGATGCAAAGTTACTTTTGGATTATTTTTCTTTATTCATCTTTTAGAATTTCCTCTAAATTTTATTATTGCCTACATCTGCTGGTGACACCTTTTCTCAACATTTGTTGAGAAATATCATCATTTCACCTTAATCAATGAAGAATGTTTTTTCTAGGTCTAAGTTGGCAGATTTTTGCTACTTGAACATTATTCCTTATCTTCTAGCATGCATTTATTTTCTGATGAGAAATCTCTGGTCCCATATGTTTTACCCCATTATGTCCAGTGTCTTTTCTCTAACTGAATTAAAGATTTGCTCTTTATCATGGCTTTTCTTCAAATTTATTAAGAGAAGATAACTTGTTTGATAGTTTTACAAGTAAGTCTAAAAGTGGAGAAAAATTCTCTATGATAAGTCATACCTAGAATCTTATCCATGACTGATTTAGACAATTTAGATGATGAAATTTGGGACTTTAGGGCTGTTGATATTTAGACTAAATAATCCATTATGGTGTAATGGGGGATGTTGTGGTAGGGTTAATGCATTTTTCATGTGGAACAGATGTGGATTTGTCAGGGTAAGAAGGTAGACTGTGGTAAACAGAACAATGGCCCTACCAAGACATCCACACTATAATCCCAGAAAACTGTGAGTATGTTACATTATATGGCAAAGGAGAATAAGGGTTGTACTAAATTGAATTTGAGATGGGAATATTATCGTTGATTACTGGTGTATCCAGTATAATCACAAGAATCCTTAAGTGGATTAAGGAGGAAAAAAAGATAGAGTAATTCAAAATGGGATAGACTCAACCCAACATTGCTGTCTTTGAAGTTGGAGAGGGACCATAAAATAAGAAATGCAGCCAGCCTCTAGAATCTGGAAGATCAAGGAAACTAATTCTCTCCTAGATCCTCCACAAAGGAAGGCTGCCTGGTAACACCTGAATTTTAGTCCATGCTAGCTTCTGACCTGTAGGACAGTATAGTAACATATTTGTCTTGTTTTAAATGACTAAGTTTGTGGTACTTTGTTACAGCAGCAATAGGAAACTAATACATAAGCTTCTCCATTTTGTTTTCTTCCTTTAAAAGTGTTGAATTTTATTGTGTCTGGCAGTTAAGTTGTTTTATCCTTTCAGCTATTTTTTGTTTCTTCATGTATTATTTTTATGATTTTTAAAAGAATTTATATTAATGATACTTTAGTCTTAATAATATGAGAAGAACTTCAAGGGGTCTATCTTGAATGCTCTATGTATTCAGCAAAATTTTTCACTATGCTTGATGGTTCCTTGAACCATTCCAAGCCCTGTGTGAGCTTTGTGAATTCTTCAACTGATATCCCCTTCAGAGGACGTTACCTCTTCATGGACTATAACTCTCTTCATGGGAGATATTGTATTCAGCAACAGATTCCTGGGAAGTCTTATGTAAAATTCTAGAGATTTTATCTATATAAGCCCTTCCTCTCCAGTATTCTCCCCACAAATCCTGGTCACCTTACACCTACTGTAATGTTTCTTTATGAGTCAATGTACTTGAAAATGTGGAAAACTGAAGACTATTAAATAATAGTTTATGATATGAGGGTCTTGGAAGAAATATAAAATGTTGAATTGGTAATAAGAACTAATAGTGTAACACTAATAATTGTCCTGGTTTGAGTCTTTTTTTGACCCCAAGAAATTGTGTTCTTAAGCCAACCTTTTCCTCTGCATGTGAACTTACTGTATGTGGGACCTTTGGGCTAGATTCAATCAAGGGATCTTTTAGTTAGATCACTTTTTATTAGATTGCTGCAGTTAAGGGCCATGATTAGATTGAGAGATCCAGGGGGTTCATAATCTTTTTAATAGAGTCTTATGTAAATGGAAACACAGAGAAAGAGAGGAGCCATTTTTATGCTGCCATGTGAGAGAAGATTCCAAGATCACCTATAAGCACAGAAAGACACCAGAGGCTGAGAGAGGGGCCCATAACTGGAATCAATGGAGCAGCCCAAAGTTGAAGAGACATGGCCTGGGGATGAGCAAGCCATATGTTTTATTGCCTACATTTGAGCTTGGAGAGAAAATGAGCCTGGAGGAGAAGGCAGAGACTGGCCACCATTTTGCCTTGCCACATGGCAGGAGTGTAGGATTGGCCAGCAGCCAGCTTTTGGTGCCACAGCATCTCTTATGATGCCTTGATTTGGACATTTTCACAGCCTTGGAACTGTAAGATTTTACCCTAATTAATTCTCATTATAAAGGCTAGCCCACTTCTGGTATTTTTGCATTGGAAGCCTTTAACAAACTAAAACAATATTTAATAATTTTATGTTTTTATGTGACTGTCAATTGTTATATAGGACTTATATAGATAAACTTATAAACTCATTTAACCTACACAATAAAGCTATGTGATATTTTCTACTATAATTTTAATTTTAAATGTTGAAAAAGTATAAAATAAGGAGATATTATAATATCTCTTGCCATAAAAAACAGATGTAATAAGGGACCTTGATTCAAAAAAAAGGTTGTATGTTTCTTGAGCCATACTCCTCCCATTGTTTTCCCAATTCTCAGATAGTACCATAACTCAGCTGCCACATCTGCCACCTGAACACAGGAAAGGGCCAAAGCTATTCATCATAGACAAATTTGTTCAGGCCATGATTTTTGGATAACTGTATTTCCACTGTTTGCTCTTCTCTGACACCATTTTTTCACTCTCCTGACAACTGACAAATATGCCTTTAAAGTTTTAGAAATATTAAAATGTTATATCTCAGATCCAACCACCCTTGTAAGTTTCCCTGTCCTGACAACAAAATCAATAATACATGACTTAGACTTTTACTACTTTATAGTTATGTGAAAAACCCTTCACCTATTTGTAACATTAAGAAATAGAGGAATCTCAAAACGGACAATTATGTTTGATCCAGACTTGTAGAAACTAGTTATCACATAGTGGTCATGGTATTTATGGTGACTAATAAAATATGTTCCTTGAAACCACTGGGGATATTGAGTCTTCAAATTAAGAGATCAATGTGATAAAAAGATTTTCTTATTGAACATCAAATACGTCCATATTTTCTCACTGAGAATAGTCTCAATGTAATGATTTCATGAGTCTCTCTAGAAATCACATTTAAGAAAGGCATCTGTCCTGGCTCTTACTGACATCTCCCCATTTCCCTGGCAGGTGCATATGAGCCACGAAATTGATAATGCCTCAGCTGCATCTCTTGTTGCCAGATATTTCAATGACTTTCACTGTTTCTACCTCTGGAACACAGATGTCTGAGATAAGATACTGAAATAAGTACTTGTGTGTTTCACAGTACTCAGACCTAGTTTTGGACCTTAGAGAATCTTGTTAGCTTAGTATCAGAAGTGCTGGGGTAGGACAATAAAATGATGGGAGAGAACAAACAATTATATACTTCACATTGAGAATAATGTTAACTTTATAACTGCAGTGTGTACTATGAGTGTGTTTGGGTGCATTTCATTCTTATGCCTGTAGCATATTTTTCTATTTTTATTTATTTTTTTATTGTGGTGAAATTCAATTAGCTTGAAGTAAAGAATTCAGTGACCTTTAATCCATTTACAATGTTATGCAAATACTACTTCTAATTCCAAAATATTTTCATCACGCAAAAAAAAAGAACCCACCATTAAGCAGTTACTGCCTATCATCCCTCCACCCACCCTGTCCCACTAGCCACGATTCTGTTTATTGTTTCTATGGTTTTATAAAGGTAAGTTTAATAATACAATATGTGATGTTTTGTGTTTGGTTTCTTTAAATTAACATAATGTTGCTGAGGTTCATCCACAATGAAGCAAATGCTAGCCCTTCATTCATTTTCATTCCTGGATACTATTCCATTTTGTGTATGTACCACATTGTGCTGCCATTTATCTATCGACAGAAATATGAGTTCTTCCCAGTTTTTGGCTATTGGGAATAGTGATTCTATAACAGGCCATTTGGTTGATGACCTGTTTTCAATTTTTTGGGGTATGTACCTAGAATTGGTGCTGCTGTATTGTATCATACTCTATGCTTAATTTTCGAGGAATGTCCAAAGTCTTTTCCATAGCAATTACACCATTGTAGATTCCTACCTACAAGGTACAAAAGTTCTGCTTTTTCAACATACTCTCCAATGTTGTTGATATTCTTACTATTAATATACCTTCCTAATAATTTTGAAGAAGTATCTTATTTTTGTTTGATTTTCATTTCCCTAAAATAATGATGTTGAACAATTTTTCATGTGATTTTGACCAATTGAATAGCTTCTTTGGAGAAATATCGATTCATGTTTGTCTTTTCATTGTAGAGTTGTAAGAGTGTTTTATATATTCTAGACATAGACCCTTATCAGGTATATGATTTGTAAATATTTTTCCCAATCTGAATGTTAATTTTTCACTACATTGATGATCTTTTGATGAACAATGATGTGTAATATTGATGAATTTCACTTCATTATAAAATTTATTACTCATGTTTTGATGCCATATGTAAGGATGCATTACCAAATCCAAGCTCATAGAGATTTATCTGTGTGTTTTAAGACTATTTGGATTTTAGAACTTCTTTATAATTTGTTGAACAATTTGGAGCTAATTTTTGTATATGGTAATAGTTAGGGTACCCAATTAATTCTTCGGTATGTTGTTATCCAGTTGACCCTGAACCAATTGTTATAAGCTCTAACTTTCCCCACTGAATGGTCTATGACACTTTTGCTAAAAATCAGTTGACCATAAAATATGGTTTTGCTTTTGCAATCTAACTTCTATTCCATTGTTATGTACTCCTATGATAGTATCACACTATTTTAATTACATTAGATTTGAAGTAATTTTGAAATTGAGGAGTATAATTCTTGCAACTTTCTTGTTTTCCAATATTGATTTAGCTGCTGAGTACCCACAATTATGTATATTTTTTTTAATTTTAAAAGAAGCTTTAGATTACATAATAAGTGTTACATAAAAAAATAGATGATTCCCATATTCCCCACCAACCCCCCCACCCACATTTTCCAATAGTAACAACATATTTCATTAAGTGGTACATTTCTTACAAATGATGAACACATATTGAAGCATTGCTACTAATCATGGACTATAATTTACATTATAGTTTACACTCTGCCCTGCACAAATTTATGTTATGACAAAATGTATAATGGCCTGTATCCATTATTGCAATGTTATGCAATGTCCCCAAAATTTCCCCATATTACATCTATTTTTCTCTCTCCCTCTCCTCATAACCTCTGGTGTCACTGTGTTTATATTAGTGATAAATGTTCTTCCATTGCTACAGTAATAATTTTTATAATAGAATAATAATAAGACTACTTTAGTCCATTGCTCAATCCCTAATCTTGAGGATTATGGGATGATGATGCCCACTCTGTTTCTGAGAGAGGGCTTAGATCCATGAGCTAAATGGATAGAACTGTCTTGCATGCAGTTGCAGACACACTCTGTTCCTTGGGATGGTGGTTGTACATCATCATCTCCTTGTTTATTGTCCTGAGTGAGTCCAATGTACTGGAGAGTAGGTGTTACAACTCTGTTGAAATTCAGGGTTCAACAGGCACATGAATAGACCAAAGATCTAAGTTTCTGGGACATATATTTAACAAGTATACTGCTAAATAAAATAAAAAGGGCAGTAGAGCCATGATGAGTTTTTATGGCTAAGAGATTTCAAAGAGAGTCAAGACATCATTCCAGAGTTTGTGCTTAAGCATATCTAAGCAAGAACTCATTGACTGCCACATTAAATGGTACATCAAACAGTGGGGCTCCTGAGAGCTCTAGAAACATCCTGACACTATAAGCATGCTAGATAATCTCAGGAATTTAGCATTCTGTTAGTAGTCCTTACTTTGAAATTTATGCTTTAAAGTGTAACAGAGTTAGACTCTTTTAAAATTTTGTATAAATTTGAGGGTAAGCTTTTCTATTTCTTTGGAAATGGCTATTAGGATTTTGATATGGATTTCAAAGAATCTGTAAATCACTTTGGATAATATTGGAATATTAACAATATTAAGTATTCCAGTCATGAACATGGCATGTCTTACCATTTATTTAGGTTGTCTTTAATTTTTTTCAGCAGTGTCTTGTAGTTTGAATTGCAGAAGCCATTTACCTCCTTGAATAAATTTATTCCTAGGTATTTTATTATTTTGATTGCTATTATGAATGGACCTGTTTTCTTAATTTCCTTTTGTATTGTTCATTGTTGCTGTATAGAAATGCAATTGATTTTGGAGCATTGATTTTGTACCTAAAATTTGTTTCCTTTTTTATGAGCTCTGATTGGTTTGTTTGTGTGTGTATTCTGTGCAGTTTTCTATATATAGGATAGATCACATATATGTGATCTATGAATACAAACTGCTTTACTTCTTCATTTCCAGTATGGATGTCCTTTATTTTCCTCACCTGATTATTCACCTTAGGACTTCTAGTGAATAGCAGTGGTGAAAGCAGTCATCCTGTCTTACTCCTCATCTTAGAGGGAAAACATTCAGTGAATAAAGTTAGCTGTGATCTATGATGGAAAATGTTGCATCTATACTTGAGAAGAATTTGTGTCCAACTGTTCTTTGGTGGAGTGTTCTACAGATGTCTGTTAGATATATTTGGTTTACATAGTTGTTCAAGTATTCTAATCTCTAACTGATTATCTGTGTTGTTATGTTGCTCTCAAATCATTTGTCTTCAGTTCAAAGCGTGTCTCTGGAAGACAGCATATATATGAATCCTGCCTTTTTATCAACTCTGCCAATCTCTGCCTTTACCTGGAATACTTCATTCCTTTACATGTAATGTAAACATTGATAAGGTATGGCAGACATTTTTTTTTTATTTTGCTAGTCACTTCCCATATGTGTTGAATCATTATTTTGTTCCTGTGTTTCTCAATTACTGCTTATTTTGGAGTTGAATTGATATATTCTAGTGAATAATTTTAATATTTTCTTGTTTCTTTTAATAATTTCCAATCTTCAAAAAAGATTTTTTATTTCTTTTTTAATGTTACAGTCATTTTTATAAGATTTTTTTATTGATAAACACTATACCCACCAAACAAAAACTCTCCCTTTCCCCTTCATCTTCTGCTAACTTCAATTGTAATATATGTATTTGTTAATTTGGTATTTCAAGGCTTTTTACATAAATGTTATCACACAACATCTGTTCTTCTGTGTCTTGCTTATTTCACTAAGTATAATTTTCAAAGAATCATAACTGTTGCAGCATATCCCAGAACCTCATTCCTTCTTATGACCAAATAATATTCCATTAAAGTATGTTCCACATTTTCTATATTAATTCATTTGCTGATGGACACTTCAATTGTTTCTACCTTCTTGTTATTGTGAACAATGTTGTTAAGAAGATTGTTGTGCAATGATCTGCTTGTGTCCCTGTTTTCAATATTTTGATATATATATAGAGGAGTGGAATTGATGTCTCATATGATAATTTAATATTAAACTTGTTAAGAGCAACAGTACTTCTTTCCACATTGCCTTACAATTTTAAATTTCCACAAATATTGTATAAGATACCAATTTCTCTTTCTCCTCTCCAATACTTTTAATTTTTCATTTTTTAAAGGAATGTCCATTCCTATAGGTATAAAGTGATATCTCATTGTGATTGATTTCCATTTCCGTAATGGCTAATGGTGATGAGAATTTTATTCATATGCTTATTGGCCATATGTATATCCTACTTGGAAAAATATTAATTCACATTCTATGCCAATTTAATTGGGTTGTTTCACCTTTAGTTGTTTATTTCCTGGTAAAAGCTAAATATATATCCTGGTATTATGTCCCTATCAGATATATAATTCACAACTCTATCTTCCTGCCTACTGTTTATATTTTTATTTTCTTGACAATGTTCTTTGAGTCAAGAAATCAATTTTTATGGAGCTAAATGTGTTTATTAATTCTTTTGTTGGTTATCTTTTTGGTGTCATATCCAATAATCCATTGTCAAATGCTAGGTGATGAAATAATACCTATATCTTGTCTTCTGTCCTTGATTCACTTGGGGTAAATTTTTATATATGATGCAAGATAAGGGCCTAAATTCATTCTTGAGCATGTGGATAGCCAGTTTTCCCAAAACCATTTGTTAAAGAGACTATTCTTTCTTCATTTCATGTATTTAGAACAATTGTCAAAATGGATTGGGGACTCCTAGTCACGTGTTTGAACACCAGGAACCCCATCCAACATGGAACAGGACAATTCATCAAATGATTTGCCTTCAGAATCAATGAGCTAGACACTACAGAGATGAACAGACCCTAAGGAGGTCTTAGAGTCAAGCCAAGATGTCAGGAAAGATCACCCTGCACAGGCTCGATATAGAGAAGCCAGATGGTGCCATAAATCAAATACATCTTCCAAATTATGCACTCTCATCAAGGCATTTAATAACAATCATTACCCTGGGATTGGTTCCTGGGAATGACTTGCTAAAGAAATTGGGGTTCCAGAGTCAAGAGTCCAAGCATGGAATCTACACAAAATATCATCAACCACACTAACAACTATTTTATTTTTTATTTCTCTGAAACCCAAAGAGGGGACACAGAAACAAGTTCAGTGTATCTGATATCATCACCTTGGGCATGAAATATTTCTCTCTCACTCCCTGATAATGCACCCTTCCTCTGTGAATCCAAGTTGAGCATCCTGGAAATGATAATCAAGGCTTCAGGAGGCATAGACAGGTCCAAGAGGCACTCTACAGCACTACTGAACCAGCCTGGCTCTGGAGTTCAGCAGAGCTTGAGGACAGTGAAAATGAAACTAATGTATATCATTTTGCAGTGATCAGAATAATAGTTGATTCAGGCAAAAATCACGAGTGTATGTAAAAACATTGAAATGAATGTTTTATGAAGAACAAGATATATTTTGTTTCAAAGAATCTCTCCACACATTGCTCATAAATCACAGAAGGAAAATAGGTGAAGTTTCAGTGGAGAAAATTGGCAGTCTCTACCTTAACCAAGAGCTCGAATTCACCTCATCAACAGTTGCACAGACAGACATGAGGTGACTTCTGATATGAAGCATCTAAAAAAGACATACTATACTTTCTGTGGTCTTCCTGCCAAAAGTGCATAAAATTTAAATAAATAAATTTTAAAAATGAATTGAGGACATCCAGGAAAATGACATTGGAGTAGGGAGACTGGGTTCAACTCTCTCACAAAAAAAAGGAGGAAGAACAAAAAGCAGACCAAGGAAGTGCTGTGCATCATTCAGGAGGGCAGAAGAAAGGGAGATGAAGAAGCCAAAATGAATAATGTGAGTTAATAGCCCCTGCAGTTAGGAATGGCACCTATCCCCCATATTCAAGGCAAACCACCTGGATCATGTTCATGGCACACTGCAGCCATCTGAGAAGAAAACAGATGCTTTCCTCCCAGGGAAGAGGGAGGTTATGGTGGAGGACAGGAAGTAGTTCTTCTTCAGTGAGTTTGACCAGCAGAACCCACTTTGAATCTCAGCTCTGGCCAGACCAGTATCAATAACATGTGGAGGAATTCAAGATGTTGAGTGAAGTAAGCCAGTCACTGAAGGATAAATTATATTTCTCATTGATATAACAAACAAATCAAGCAGACTCATAGAGCTAGAGTCTGAAGATAGGTTAACAGGAGACAGAAAGGGAGTAAAGGGTCATGAGCCAATAGTTATATGAACAAAATCTATGATAAGGGGGAAACGTGTGATTGGGTGGTGGATAGGCATGAAAGTGGTGCAGTGATGTGATTGGGCTTGCAGCACTGGTCTGTGAGGGTGAGTAGGTTGGGAAGTTGGGTTGGACTATTCATGGAATTGAGGGTAGGGTTGCAGGAAGGAGTAGGTGAACTCTGGGGATTTGCAGGTCTGTGGTTAAAACTACAATGGTGGGAATGTTCTTTTGGCATATATGGCAGGTGAGGGTTACTGGTGTAGGATGTCAGGTGTGGGGTGATATGCAGGGTAAGGCACACCTGGGGCATGATTCCATGGAATATGTAAGTGTTTATCTTTTCCTAGTGTGTTAACTCAGTGGGTGGAGATCCATACAATAAACAAGAAAATATTAAACTCGCATCCTGGGGAATGCTGCTGTGTTTTTAAAAAGAGAGACAAGACTCCCTCAAGAACAGAGGCAGTGCTTTAAAAAACAGACCAATATGTCACTTCCTCAATATTATTGCAAAATCTATTAATCTTATTCTTCAAAAATTAACAGTGGTTAGCATAGGTTCCAAAGGAAAGGTGAAGGAAGAGTATAATAGATGAAACCTAGAGGATTTTTAAGGCATTGGAATTGTTCTACATGATCAATAATGGATACAGACCATTTTAAGTTTCATCAAAACCTATGAAAGTATATGGTGCAAAATGTAAACCATAATGTAAATCATTGACCATGGTTATTAGCAATACTTCAATATTTGTACATCAATTGTAACAAATCTACCATTCATATGTAAAATATTCTTAATGGGAGACAGTGGAAAAAGGGGAGGGCATTGTATTCTGTATGTGACTTTTCTGTAACCTAAAGCTCCTTTGAAGATAAAATGAAAAAAATAAGACAATGGGGGAATATACAGAAGAAATTATCATTGTATATACAAGATAACAGATCTTACCTTGCTGAAAGACACAACATATAAAAATATTTTCTTTCAATTTTAAAATTTATTATATTTGTATTTTATTTATTTTTAAAATTAATGTTATTATTTTATTTTCTTTCTAATTTTATGTGGTTATTTTTTTGGCTTTGTTTTTGTAGAGGTTGTGGATCACAGAAGGGTCACAACTGTGGCAGAGGAAGATCACTGATACTGGTTATTAGTCATGGGGGGATATATGGGGAAGAGTGTACTTGGGGCATGCTTCTAAGGTGTATGAATATGTTCAAGTGTTCATGGGGCATTGTGTTGGTGCTTGGAGACCCACACAATAACCAAAAAATTTTTGAATTCCCATCCTGGGAAGTCCCACTACATTCTGAAATAAAATGGCAAGAATCTCCCAAGTACATGGGCTGTGCCTAGTGAAGGAAGACAGATCATTATGCCAAGCCTTTGGTATTGATGATTGTACTTATGAACATTTTCTCAAGAAATTGAATCAGGCTAGTATTCTATATTACCTTAGAGTTACCTCCTGAAAGCATCCCTGTTGGTCAAATGTGGCCTCTCTCTAAGTCAAACACAGCATATAAATGCACTGCCTCCCCCCTCCCAGGTGTGGGACATGACTCCTGGGGAAGAGACTTTCTGTCACTGAGGGATTATTAGCAAGCACCAACTAGCAATTTATCTGGAAAAAGACCTTGACCAAAAGGGGGAAATATTAAATACAAATGTGTTTTTATGGCTAAGAGATTTCAAAGAGAGTCAGGAGGTCATTCCAGAGGTTACTCTTATGCATGTCTCAGCAGGATCTCATTGCCTGCCACAGTAAGCAGTACCTCAAACAGCAGGCCTCCTGAGAGCTCAAGAGACAACTAGACATGGGAAGACAAGCTCAGGAATTCTGCACCCTGACAGCAGGCTTTTTGGAATTTATACTCCCTGGTGTAATAGAGTTAGAGTTATTTACAGTTTCCCACACATGGCTCTTCTGCCCCTTTTATTTGAACCTATAATTAGCAGTATACTTTTAAAATATATGTCTGAGAAACTTAAATCTTTGATCTGTCCATGTACCAGTTTAGCCCTGAATCTCAGCAGAATTGCAGCCAACACCTACTCTCCAGTTCATTGGACTCACCCAGGACAACTAACAAGGAGATGATGATGATGGACATCACCTATCCTAAGAATCAGTGAGTGTCTTCAACTGCAAGCAAGACAGTTCAATATATCTGCCCCATGGGATCTAAGCACACTCTCAGTTAGAAACAGAGTGGTCATCACCATCCCCAAATCCTCAAGATTGCAGAATGAACAATGGACTAAAATAGGCTTATTATTATTCTATTATAGAATAGAATATCTATATTCTATTAGATACATTATTATACCAATGGAAAAACTTCCATTATTGATATAAAGGCAGTGGCCACCAGAGGTTCTGAGGGGAGGGAGATGGAAGAATAGAAGCAACATGGGAGGATTTTGGCAATGTTGGAATTGCTCTGCATGACATTGCAATGATGGATACACGTCATTATACATTTTGTCTTTACCTATAAAATTGTGTGGGGAAGAGTGTAAACTATAATGTAAATTAGAGTACATTGTCAGTGGCAATGTTTCATTATGTGCTTATAATTGTAACAAATGTACCACACTAATGAAAGTTGTTGTTAATGTTGTAATGTTTGGAAGGGATAGGGGCTGGGGCATATGGGTATGCTTTGTATTTTTTACATAACATTTATGTAATTTAAAGCTTCTTTAAAATTAAAAAAAATCAAATAAAAAGCACAAATAGAAGTTCAAGACCTCCATGGTAAGATTTGCTGATGAGTGTCTTCTGTTGGCCATTGGCAAACTGAAGAAGAAAAAGTGCTTTTGGGGTCTCTTGTTCCAGACACCTGGGATCAGATCTTTATCCCATTAGTGAGTCCATGGCCTTATTTTGATAACTTAATCTGAGCAATTTTAAAGACTTAGAATATGATGAACTAAAAATAAAAGAGCCATGAAAAAAACCATGAGGCAAGACAGAGAAATTGACCATCAAAGTAAATTCACCAACATATTCAGATAACTAGATCTTAGCAAATAATAACAAGCCATGCTAAGAAACAGGAAGGCATACTCAGGCAAAGCAAAGAATGAAAAATTCTGATGTGACAGAAGGTTAAGATAACTAATCAAAGATAATTACACAAATCAACTAAATCTGTTCATGGAGATGAAGAAAAATATGGCTAACAATTTGAAAGCCTGCAAAGAAAATTAATAGAGCTTTTGGGAATGTAAGACACAATTTGAAAGCCTTTAAAGAAAATTAACAGAGCTTTTGGGAATGTAAGACACAATGAATGTGATTAAAAATGGTTTAGAGACATATAAGAACAAATATGAATTGGAAGAAGACAGAAATATTGAATTGCAGGACCAAGCACATGAACTTCATAAAATAGGAGAAGAAAAAATGAAAGGAATGGAATAAATGGAACAAGGTTTCAGGGAATTGAGTGTCAGTGTGAAACGCACAAACATACACATTATCAGTGTCCCAGAAGTAGAAAATGGAAAGCGGGCAGAACACATATTTGAGCAAATAATGAATGAAAACTTCACAACCATTTTGAAAATATAATTATAAATATCTAAGAAGGGCAACACAGCCTAAACAGTAAAAAATCTGAGCAGACCTACTCAAAGACCCATACTATTCAGAATGAAAGACACTACAGCTTAAAAGAAGATTCTGAAAACAGCAAGAGAAAAGCAATGAATCACATACAAGGGAAGTTTAATAAGACTAAGTGCTGTTCTGTAATCAGAAAACATGGAGGCAAAATGAAAGTGGTATTATATAGTTAAGGTACTGAAAGAGAAAAACTGCCAGGTAGGAATTCTTTATCCAGCAAAAATGTGCTTCAAAACTGAGGGTGAGTTTAGAGTCATCAGAGTCAAACAAAAACTGAGAGAGTATGTTACCAAAAGACCAGATTTACAAGATATACCATACAGATGCCACAGCATGAAAGGAAAAGACACGGGCAAGAGACTTGGAAAAGACTGTTAAAATGAGCATCATTAGGAAGGGTAACTTAAAGGGTAACAAGAGAGACAACAGTAAGTTATGACCACAGAAATTCAAAGGACAAAATGGACAAAGTAAGTAATGTCTTTATAGTAATAACATTGAATGTCAATGGATTGAACTCTCCAATTAAAAGACATATACTGGCAGAATGTATAAAGAAATTATGAACCAACTACATGCTTTCTATAAGAGATTCACCTCAGACATATGGACACAATCAGGTTGAAAGTGATAAGTTGAAAAAGCTATTCCACTCAAACAGAAACCAAGAAAGAATTGATGTAGTGATACTAATATTGGAAAAATAGATTTTAAATTCAGTAATATTATAAGAGATGAATAAGGTCATTATATATTAATATAAAGAGGAATTCATCAAGAAGAAACAACTATAATAAATATTTATGTACCCAACCTGGGTGCCACAAGATACAAGCGGCACACACTAGCAAAACTGATGTTTCTACAAAACTGATATCTCTACAATATTAGGTGGAGACATCAATACACCATTCTCAGCATTACTTAGAACATCTGTACAGAGGACAAATAAGGAAACAGAGCATTTGAATTATATGATAAATGAACTAGGAAAAAAACAGAAATTTATAGAACATTATACCCTAAAACAGTAGAATATACTTTCCTTTCAAGGGTCATGTATCCCTCTCCAGGAAAGACCATATGTTGGATCAGAAGGCAGATATCAATAAATTCAAAAGGATTGAACTAATATAAAACACTTTCTCTGACCATAAAGAAATGGAGCTGGAAATCAATAATAGACAGAAAAAGGGAAATTTCACAAATATATGGAAATTAAACAACACACTCAAATATTACTGGGTCAAAGAAACTGCAAGAGAAATCAATAAATAGCTCAATATGAATTAAAATGAGAACACAGTATATCAAAACCTATGGAATACACAAAGACTGTGCTGAAGAGTAAAATTTATAGCCCTCATGCTTACATTAAAAAAGAAAGAACAAAAAGCAGAGACCTAACTGCATACATGGAGAGCTAGAAAATGAATATAAAACTAATTCCAAATCAAGCTGAAGGACAGAAATAGTAAAAATCAGAGCAGAAAGAAATTCAATAGAGAACAAAATAAAGACAATAGTGTCAACAAAACCAAAGGTTGGCTCCTATGGAAGTCAGGAATAAGTTAAAGATGACTACTGTCACCACTGCTATGCAATGTTTTGATGGATGTTCTACCTAGAGCAATTAGGCAAGAAAAGTAAATGAAAGCACCCAAATAGGAAAGGCATAAATAAAACTTCTGCTATTTGCTAATAATATGATTCTATATCAAGAAAATGCCAAGGAAATTCTATGACAAATCTACTACAACTTATAGACAATTTCAGCCAAGTGGCAGGATACAAGATTAATATGCAAAAATCAGTACATTTCTATACACTACTATCTTAGCTTGCCAAAGGGCTGCCAATACAAAGTACCAGAAATAAGTTGGCTTATGTAATGGAGATTTATTTGGAATAAAAGCTTACAGTTCTGGTGCCAAGAAGTGTCATAATCAAGGCATAAGCAAACATGCTTTCTCACCAATGTCAGCTCCACATGGCAAAGCACAATGTCTGCTAATCTCTGCTGAGGTCTCTGCCTCCCCTTCCAGAATCTACCATCTACTGGAGTTCAGTTGTGGGCAAAAAGGTATAGGGCTTGTCTCTTACTGGACAAACTCTTTTAGTCTCAGCTGCTCTGCTTTCTTTCCTCATTCAGTTGTGCTGCATAAGGCATGTTAAGCTTGTCTAACCTTGGGCTCCTCCATGGGCCAAGCCCTTCAGTGGGCTCTTTCTGTGCCTCTTAGTTCTGTTGATTCCAGACTCCAGGATGTTTCTCACCCTCTCTGGCTTTCTCTGTTTTCCTGCAGTCTTCTATCTTAGATGGCAGGGTGAATATAATATATTAGCTTACTTTTCCTCTGTCTTCATTTATACTGATACCAAGCAAGATGGCAGAGACCCAAGCTGGCTCATGTTTCACTCATGTAGTCTGATAAAAAGCTTCTCACACCCACAGGAATAGATTATTTTAAGAACATAAACTATTGGGGATTCATAAAGTAATTCCAAACTGTCACACTTCACTCTCTGAATCCCAAAGTACATGTTCCTTCCAAATGCAAAATTGATTCATTATATCACAATATTTTAAAAGCCTTAAATCATTTCAGTAGCAATGCTAAGTACAAAATCATAAAAATCAGTTATAATCAAGCAGTTTGTCTTGGGTCGATATTCCTTATTTGGCTGTAGGCCTGAGAAATTTAGAAAACAAATTATGTGCATGCAATATACAAAGAAGGGACAGACAGTGGATAAATATTTGCATTACCATAGTGAGAAGTTCAGAGGGAAACCAGCATCATGGGTCCCACACAATTCCAAAAACCTGCAGGGCATGCTTCATTAGATTTCAATATCTGAGGGTCATCTCTAGTATGATATCTTCTCCTCTAGGCCTAATGGTGCTCACTCCTTCCCAGGGCTTACCCAGTGGCCATCTTCTCTTTTCCACCCTCACCAAGCATCTGGGTTGTGGCTGAGTTCTAGAACTCCCCACCCAAGGACATTGGGGTGACAGCCACACTTTCCTCAATTTCTGGGGGACAGTCTCAACTCCCTTAATACAGTGGGGTGGTGACAGCATTCTCCTTAATCTCTGACTTACATGCCCAACCTTCTCAGAGCTGTTGGATTGTGACATAACTCTCCCCAGCCACTGGGGAATATGTTCCACCATGTCTGTAGCCTGGGACAGCCAAACTACAGAAAGAGCCAAACTCTCCCTGAACAATTTGCCTGGATGATCCACATCTTCAAATTCTGGAGCAACTCACCCTTTCTGCACATATGGGTCAAGTCCTTCTTTTGGCCTGAGAAGATGTCCCAAGTCCAGACTTCAGCTTCCATGGATTTCCTCTAAAAATCATTTCTCTTTCAATTTATCCTTTCATGTCCTTTTCAATTCAGAGTGACAGTGGATTTGGTCATTCAGAACTTGCAAACAGATCATTGCTTTTTTTTTTTTTAAGATAAATTAATTTATTTACTTTTATCCATTTTAACCCACCCTTGCCCTTCATTTTTGCTGTTTTGTGTCCATTCACTGGGCAATTCTCTGTGTCTGTTTCCTTCCTCTCTTCTCCTACTTCTTCTCCTGTCTTCACTGGGATTCAACTCTGGGAACCTCCAATGTGGGAGGGAAGCATTCTGCCCCTGCACCACCTTAGTTCCTGGTTTTTTGACACATCTCATCTTGGCTCTCCCTTGTGTCACTATCCTGTTATGTCACCATCTTGCTGTGTGGCTCGGTGGAGCCTGGCACACCTGCTTGTGGGGCCTGGTATCCCATGCAACTTCTATATTTTTCTTTATTTTACCAGGAGTTCCCAGGGATTGACCTTATGTTCCTCCATATGGCAGACAGGTGCCCAATCATTTGAGCCACATCTGCTCCCAGCTGATTGGTTTTGCATGCAGTTCACAGGGGTCCAAGCCATCAGACAGTAAGACTTTCCACAAGTCCTTCCTGGATAACTCCATTTCTAATCCTGATTTATAAGTTCCAAGATCAGATAAATCCTCACATGGAACACTATCCTCTGGGGGCTTATTTTCCCAAAGTTTGGAATTTTCAAAATTATCAATTTCTGATTTCTTTTTGCCTGGCAGGTTAGTTTTCAGCTTAACTCTTTCCTCATGCATATTGCTATAATTTCAAAGAAAAGCAATCCTGAATTTCCCACATTTAGTTTGGAAATCTTCTCAGCTAAATTTCCAAGCTAGTCATTTTCAAATTTCGCCTCCCATATAATATCAGAAGTCAATTTTGCCAAGTTTTCTGCCACTTTAAAACAAGGATGGCCCTTCCTCCAGTTTCCTAGAATAATTTCATCTTTTCTTTCTGAGGCCTCATTGGAAATAACATTAGGGTCCACATTCCTATCAACAGTCTGTTCAAAGCAGGACAGGCATTTTCAATTAAGCTTCTCAAAATTACTCTAAAAATACTCCCTACCCATTTATAAATCTGTTCCAACATTTTTGGTAATTGTAAGCAGCACAACCTCACTCTCCTGGTACCAATCTCAGTCTTAATTTGCCAAAACCCTGCTGATACAAGTACCAGAAATGGGTTGGCTCTTATAATGGTGATTTATTTGGGGTAAAAGCACACCATTCTGAGGTCATGACATGTCAAAATCAGCAGATATACTTTCAGCATATCTACATCATAAGTACATCAGCAGATATACTTTCTCAGCTTTCAAAGTTGAAGCAAGATGACTACTGATCTTTGCTGAGATCTATGCCTTCCAATCCAGTATCTACTATCTTCCAGAGCTCAGCTGTGGGCACCCAAATACAGGGCTTGTTTCTTACTGAGCAATCTCTCAGTCAAGGATGCTCTTCATTCATCCCTAGTTCAGCTGTGATATTTCAGGCATATGGCTCATCTCCTCTGGAACTGCTTTGTGAGCCCAGCCCTTCAGTGGTCTCTTTACATTTTTCTTTGCTCTGTTGGTTTCACACTCCAGGACCTCTTTCAACTTCTCTGGCTATTTAGTTTTCCTGCAGTCCTGTCTCTCAGGTGGCAGGGTTAATATACTATGTCAATACCCTTTTCCTCTGTGTGTCTCTGTACCAGACCAAGCAAGAGGGCAGGTACATAAGCTGATGCATGCTTCACTGATGTAGTCCAATCAAAAGTATATCACACACACACAGGAATAGATTAGTTTAAGAACATAATCATTTGGTGATCCATAAAAGAGTTTAAATCTGTCATAACTACTAAGGAGAATTCTGAGGAGAAAGTAAGAAAAAAAAATCCCAGGTATATTAGAAAATAAAAGGATAAAATATTTAGGAATAAACTTAACCAAGGAAATAAAGGTCCTGTATTCAGAATATGACAAAATATTGTGAAAAAAAAATCAAATTAGAGCTAAATAAATGGAGAGACATTCACTGATCATGATTTGGAAGACTAAATATTGAAATGATATCAATTCTACCCAAACCAATTTACTGATTCAATGAAATCTCAATAAAAATCCCAACAGCATTTTTTGCAGAAATGGAAAACCCAATTAGAAAATTTATTTGGAAGGGTAAGGGGTAATGAAATTGGGATGCATATGACAACACGGATGAAACTTGAAGACATTAAATTGAGTGAAATAAGCCAGACCCAAAATGGCATATATTGTATAGTCTAACAAATAATGAACTAAACATCATGAGTAAGCTCATGGAGGTACACTCTAAATATAGTTTACTAGGAAATAGAAAGTGGGTTGAGAATTGGAGCTGATGATTAGTATATATGGTAGTTTTTAATTAGGTTTATTGTAAAAGTGTGGAAATAAACAGAGTTGATGGTAATATATAATAATAAGCATAACTTACACTACTGATGTATAAATGCAATTGTGGCTGAAAGGGACATTCTGTGGATGTAAATAACAATTGAAAGGAAGCTAGTGAAAAATCTAGGAACTCAATAACATGTGATTTTGGTGGTGGATAAAGATTGTAGTTAATAGCATAAGAATGTTATTCTTTTACAAAATGTTAAGAATACTATGGTGACACATGGGACAATTACAACTAATGTAACTTATGGATATATATAATGGTAATATTGTAATATTTTTGCAGAAATGGCAATGTAGATATTATATCAATTCTAAAGGAAAACAATAGGGTGTTATAAGGGGTTATGGTATTTTTCCATTTGGATTAAAGAAAACATTTGAAAATTAACTAAGATGATGGTAGCACACCTGTGTGATGAAAATGAGATCCACTGAGTGTACACTTTGAATGGAGTGTGCAAAGCATGAGACTGCATAACACAGTAAATTATGTGGTGGAAGATGGACTGTGGTTAACATAACAAATATGAGAATGGTTTTCCATGAACTATAACAAGTATATAATACCTACTCAGGGTATTAATAATCAGGTATGTTGAGGGGAAAATACACCAAATAGAAGATATTGGCTATAGTTAATAGTAATATTTTGATGGTGCTCTTTCATGGTAAGTAACAATAGTTTCACAACAATGTAAAAGTGTTGGTGGTGGGGTACTGTATGGGAGTCCTGTATGATGATATGCATGCTTGTTTTGTACATTCACAAGTTTAACTATACACTTATTGTTTATATATGTTTATTTATGATTGGTAAAATTCAATAATTTCATCATTGTAAAATTTTGAAAAGGACAAATAAAAATTAAAATTGGGCAAAGGGTGAATATACATTTCTCCAAATAAAGGACAACAAAAAAAGCAAGAAGAAAATCCCCCAAGGACACAAACAATGCTTATAGAGGTACAAGAATAATAATTATGTTGAATTTCTCTATAGAAACCATACAATCAAAAAGGAAATGCAGTGAAATATGTAAAATGTTGAAAAAATAAATCACCTACCTAGAATTTTGTATCTAGCAAAATTATTCTTCAAAAGTGAAAGAAACATATCAGAGAATAAATCCCATGCTTAATATTTTAAAATAGTAAAATATACACTTACAAAAAAAGATAACAAAACAAACAAATAAATGGGAAATGATAGCTTATCCATCATAAGAGAATAAAATCCAGAAAACACCAACAAAGAAAACAAGAATGTGGAGATATTAAACAATTCCTTTAAAAAATCTTAAAAATGCTCAAGGAGATGGAGAAAATACAAAGAAAGAACTAAAGGATAGGAGTAAAACAATTAATGAGCAATATGAGAATCTTATTAAGGAGATAGAAATTTTAAAAAGGAACCAAGCAGAGCTACTGGTGTTCAAAGACCACAATAACTGAGTTGAAAATTTGACAGGAGGTTTTCAAAAGCAGTTTGGAGCTAGCAGAAGATGATACATTGTCTACAAGCAACCTCCTTTAAATAGAAAAACACATCTAGATTTCAAGTGAAGTGATGGAGTATGTTATTTTGTAGTACTAATTAAAAGAAAGTAAGAGTGGAAAGCTAGGGCAGCTATTTTAATTTCAGACAAAGGAGACCTCAGAGCAAGAAAATCATCAGGTTTAAGGAGATTCATTACATAAATTTATAAAGGTAGTACTACTCCAAGAAGATATAATAATCTCAAATGTGTAGCTACATAATAACCAAAATCAAAACATGTGCAGCAAAAACTGTTTGAACTTCAAGGAGAAATAGATAAATCCACTAATATACTTGGAGTCTTAACATTTTTCAATAATCAACAGATGTAGCAGGCAGAATATCATTAAAGATAAAGATGAAATGAACAGCACCATTATTCAACTGGATGTAGTTGACAGCTCTAGAATACTTCATCCAACAGCAGCAGAATAAAATCACACATGAAATATTCCCCAATGTCAATCACATACTGTGCCATAAAGCTCAACTTACAGGTTTTGAAAGAAAATAAACTATGCAAACTATGCTTTTAGACAAAATGGAATTAAACTATAAATCAATTCTGGAAGGAAAGATACAAACTACAAAATTAGTGGAGATTAAAATACAACACTTTTAAATAACACATGGGTCAAACTAGTCTGAAAAGAAATTAAAAATACTGTGAACTTATTGAAAATGAGAGTTCAGTTTATCAAAATTAGTGAGATAATGAAAGGGCAGTGCTTAAATGGAAACTTATATATTGGAAAAAAAGAAAAATATAAAACCAGTTATCTAAAATTTTACCTTGCAATAAATAGAACTAGGACAACAATATAAACCTAAAAGAATTGAAGAAAATAATTAAAATTGAATCAAAAATCAATGAAATATTAATGAAACCAAAACACGATGTTTTGAATAGGCCAACAAAATTTACAAACATGTAAATGGTTCAGGCTAACCAAGAAAAAAAAAGAAAACAAACACAAAATACTAATACCAGAAATAAAAGAGGGTTTATGACTACTTATCTCATAGAAGATGAAGGGATATACCCAAAAATTTGATAACTGATGTTAATGGACAAATTCTTTGAAATACATAATCATTTAAACTCACAAAATGAGTAATAGATTATATGAATTGCCCTATATCTATTAATGCAATGGACTCATTAATTAACC
>JAQZBX010034176.1:0-25083 GCA_029593785.1 Cabassous unicinctus
TCCATGCTCAGTGGCAATGCCCCAGGATGCATTTATCAATTGCAATGAATGTGCCACACTAATGAAGGATGTTGTTTATGTGGGACAGCATGGGAAGTGTGGGGAGTGGGGCATATGGAAATCCCTATATTTTTTTGTGTAACATTTATGTAATCTAACTAGCTTTTAAAAAATAAAAAATAAAAAAAATTATGAAAAAATTAATGAAAATTAAAAAAACATAAATAGAACCCATTTATTACTTGCAAAGCCGAGTAGATGTATACTGTAAATATTGAAAACCTGAATGTGTATATATTGATAACTATGAAAATGACCAGCGATCTCTGCTTTCAGATGCCAGACCACACATATGCATGCACTCTGGATAGTCTATTTGCAAAACTTACAAGTATTGAACGGCCAGCTGTCACACTGAGAGCTTTCACTATAATTATTTCATTAATTTTACATGATATACAACAGTAAGCTTATCTTGGGTACTGTTAAGTATTTTTGTAATTAAAGCTCCATCACACTTGTCAGAATAAATGAACACAATGTATTCTCCTTTATGTAAGATCTTTTGTCTTTAATTTTGTTTTCTTTTGTTTCATACTTTCATTAAAACACAACTTTACAAAGTAAAATAAAGGCAACCCAGTTTAGATCATGGCTCAGAATTCACACTCAATAATTGTTTTGTTAATGTGAAAATATACTTGATAAACAAAAAGCAAAACAAAAACAAATATGCCTGATGCTCTTTTGATGGCCCTGGATGAGAAGGGGTACTGTATTCCACAGTCTCTATTTCCTGGTGGTATCTCCGAATTTCAATTAAAAGTTGGAGGCAGAAGCTGGGAAAAATAGGCACAACATAATGAAGGCCCCATAAATGCAAAGGGATGGACAGGGCAAACAATACAAAATGACTCAGATTTATAGCTTCTAGGAGATTGATGTTTTGGGAAATTATAACATACGCCAAAGAGGCCTGAGCCTTCATTACTGCAAAGCTTGCTGCAATCACTTAACCATGCAAACTCAAACGCCAAAGGATAAAAATGCCGATGTTAAACTACAGTGATTCCTGGGATGTAGTGCATCTTTTCCCTTAATTAGATTTAGATTTTCAAAGAGAATTCTTTGAAAAGCTGTTGTGTTTTACTACAAGATTCCACTGAGCAACCTAATTGTCACAAAACCATTATTGCGTCTTTCTCTTTGCAGTTTTGGTGAAGGATGAGATAAAAAAACAATACCAGATGATATCTGAAAAGAGTTGTGGTTAAAAAATAAGTATAAACATAAGTGCTAATCCCCTTACTGTCATGAATTAGCCGGAGATCTTGTTTTTCCTCATGTTTTCTCTTACCTTTGCAAGAACGTTTCTACTTTGGTTATCTTTTCTCTGAAACATCACAAATCTTCCTGTCTCCACAGTCTAATTCCCATTTGTTCTGGTATTTTCCATCTTAATTAAAAAAATAAAATAAAACCCTATCATACCTTTATAGTCCTCTAGTTAACATCTCTTCAAACCAAACTTCTAGAAAAACTTGTCCATATAACTCACCTCCCTTTCCCTTTTCTAATCTAGCTACTGTCTATCATTCCACCAAAACTAATCTAATGAACATCAAAGCAACTTTCAGGTTGCCAGATGCAGAGGCTGTTTCACTAGACTCATAGGCCACTTCACCCTGAAATACTGCCCTGTCTCGACTACCCTCACATCTCACTCCTTTGGTTTCCTCACACCTCACAGGCATCACCTTCTCAATTTCTTGTGTGGGCTCCTTCCCTCCACCTGAGTTTTCTCCCTAGTTAATCCCACCCCATTTCCATGGTAATGTGAACATTTGGGCATTAGCTCCTCCTCTTTCCCAAGAGTCTTTTTATTGATCCTTGCAATAATGAACAGAATCTTTTTATGAAGGAGCCAGATTTCAAATCATGATACATCTTCCAGCTCCATCCACAGTGGATCATCACGACTTCCAGGAATACATCAAGCTTTCAACCCTGGAGGCAGCAGAGTAGAGTAGTGAAGTCTGCGGCCTCTGGATCAAGATTTCCCAGAGTCACATCACAGCTCTGCACGCCGCTCCCAGTGTCTCAGTTTCCTCTTTCGTAGTATGGGAATGTTGATAATGGTACCAACCTCATAGCACTGATCTGACGGTGAGTTAATAGGAATAAAGCTTGCATGAACATCTAGCCTGTAGTAAGGGATATTTGTAAGGCACTCTGAAGGGTCTGAGATTTTACCTTACAAATGAAGAAGTTAAAGTGTCATTGGTTTCAGGCATGCTGGCAGAAGACATGAGTGCCCCGGGTCAGAGACAAAGAACTTTAACAGGGCAGAACAAGTGTCACATTTATATCACCTCCTCTTCCTCCCCGGGTCCCAAGGGGCTGAATTGGAGGGACCCAGAGAGACGTTACTCACACAATGGTTTTATATCACAGAGGAAGAAGCACAAGCTTAAGGAACTTGATGCTTTTATAATGGGCTTAAGAAAACCTGCTCTTTGCCCCCAAAGGATCCATTACCTTTATTATACTGGGAAGAAAGAAAATCTGCCCTTTGCTCAGAAGGGAGAGACTAGCTCTGTCTTTCAGGGATGTGTGCTATACAAACATCCTTGAAAAGACAGTCGAGAACAAAAAGGCAGCACCTTATAAACAAGACGTGCAGAGCGTGAGACACCCATGGGGAAATTTCTCCCAACACTATTATTGCCAGAAAATATTGTGCCATCTTCTCTTTGTCTAGCCCCTATTCCCCCAGGGAAAATCCATGGCTTCCTCTTCTCTGACTCACAATATTTTGTATATATTGCAAATATATCATGTCTAATATGTTGTAAAGGTTGTTTATATTTCTGTTTCTCCTGCTATATTGTGAGTTTCTTGATAGCAGGTATTATAGCTTATTATTCTCTTATATTCTTGCCCCTTCCCTTAAATCCCAGAACTTAGAAAAATGCCTAAAATAGTTGGTTCTCATTATGTGTGAATTATTTGTAATTGAAAACATAATCAGTACCATGGGTGGGAAGATTTTTTCCCTTGAGGCTGTGATGGAAAACATCACTATTATTCAAAATGAATGTGTGGCATCCAGGACAGAAAAACATTGTCATTATTTAAAATGAACACGTGGCACTCAGGACACTAGAGAAGCATGACTCTCATTAGGAAAATGAGCTATTGATTTTTTCATATAAAAATAGCAAGGCTGTTACACAATGCTACTTTTCAAAGAAAAACGTTTTCCAGGCTCAAGAATGTAATGGTAAATGCCACAATTAACCCCCACAGCATTTAGACATTTTGTATAGAGTTATATTTTCTAGCTTCAAATGTATTCTGTGTTAAATGGATATACAGTACAAGTTTTCTTTATTCTTCTTTAGAACTGTCAGACAATTCTTCAAGTCTCTGAGAAACTGTGTCCCCAGAGGGGTGAAGTGACACCTATATATAGCTGCATATTGGTCCATGGTTGTAATTTGCTTTTGTAGCCACGGGGATGACAGGTGCTAACGAAATGCAAGCTGATACTATGACACGAAGCTGAGCTAATATGACTTCGCATTAAGCGTTTGGCATCAAGAGAGTCTGATGTGATCTGAAGTGTGTATAAGTTTGGTTAAAGGGTGTTAGGTGCTTATTCTGTGCTTAAGGTGGTGTCAGATTGTGCCCCAGGAGGAGCATTTAGGCAGCACTGTTCTCATAAAAATAAGTGAATAGTTAGCTAGTGTTACATGATTACATAGCTATATACATGGTCAGACTTGTTGAAGAGGCTGAGAGGAGACTTACATCCAATAGTGAGGCTTTGGGTGGGGACAGCAGAGAAAAGACCAGAGAGAGTATAGTCATGTTGTTAAAGGGCACGGCCCTGGGAGAAAACTGCTCTGGGGTCAAGTTCTGCCTCAGCCATTTCCTAGCTGAATATTTGGGCAAGTTACTAAAATTCTCAAAACCCCAGCTTCATTGTAATGTATAATGCTTATCCCAGTGCTGACACATTAAATTTGCAGTAATTTGTAACTTGCATATGTATTTATTTAAGAAAGAATAATTGGTACCGAGAAAAAGGATGTTAAATGGTTTAGTTTTAGCTGCTTTTCTGTAAATCCTATCTGAGATCCCCTTGGCCTGCTTCTCCCAGGATTCCTCTTTTAAACCCTTTTGTTTTTCTCTGATGGGCAGATCTGTCCTCCTACCTACATTTAAATGGGATAATGCTTGATATGCATTTAGGGTAGTGCTTAGTCTGAGTTAAATGCTCAGTGAGTGGTAGACATCATTAACTTCATTACCTTACATTTGCAGGGTTTGGCTTCTGTTTGGGAGGAGCCTGTTCACTCGATTCTTCCTGCCAATGACAGAGCTCACACAGCAAATCTAGTCTAGCTCTCCCACAGGGGCGTGGGGACTGCTCCTCACAAGGCCAGCGCGTGCCTGCTCAGGCACTGAGGGTCTACCGCCTGTTCCAGTGATCTGGTTGTCCTTTCAGCAGTCAAAGCTTGGAACAACAGCCGGGCACCTCTGTGCAAATGTCTTTCATAGTTCCTTGCCTTGAACCTTGATGAATTCTGTTCATTTCATCTCTGGCCACTCCCGTTTGCTTTGGGGAATTGCAGTTTTGAAAGTAGTGCAGTCAGTCTAATTCAGTTCCTAACTCTGAGACGGAGTGTTTCAGTTTGCCAGGGCGGCTGTAACAAACACTACAGACTGGTTGGCTTCAACATTAACAGGAACTTTCTGTCTCATCGATTTGGAGGCTAGAAGTCCTAAGTCAAGGTATTGCAGGCTGTGCTTTCTCCCAGGTCCGCAGCGTCGGGTGGAGGCTCTGTCTCTGCCGCTGTCACCTGGAGATGGTCTCCTCGTGTCTCCGCACGGGCCCCCACTCCTCCAGCTTGGTCATCTGAATCCCGGGCTCGATTTCCTCTCCTCAGAAGGCATAGCCGTTGGATTATGGCCCAGCCTGATTCAGTTTGGCCTAATACGGTCTTTGAAGATCCTATTTTTAAATGAGTTCCCACTCATAGGTCTGTGGGTTAGGATTTGAACATGTCTTGTGGGGGGCATGGTCTAACCCCTGACCCGGAGGGTACAGTTTCAGATGTTTGTTATACTGCTTTCAGTTTCTTATACCTGTCACAAGAACTCAAATGCTCTCTGAGAGAAAAATATCCCATGCATAATTATACTTTTTGTCACAGGCTCAGTATTGGCAAATACATATACGTAAAAATCTTCTACTCTTTAGAGCCCTATTTTGCTTCTCCAGTGAAAGCTATTCCTGGAGGGTTTACTTAAGGTTTGCGTTCGTACAAGTGACTGTTAAAATGCAGCATGGCAGTTTAAGAGTACAGTAAGTGAACACATCTGCTCTATAAATCGCATCACATTCACTTCAACAAGATTCAGAAACGTGGGATCACAAAAAGTGGGATCTACAAGATAAGAAAGAATTAAGAAGGAGAGGAAGACAAAACTGAAGAATCTTACCAAGTGGGAGGGAGAAGGTCATTTGAGATCATGGAAAGGCTAGATAAAAGGTGAGAGAGAAAGAGAGAAAAACCATACACACACACACACACACACACACGGGGCCAAAGAGGTGAGGAGAAGGGGGGAGAGAAAGACAAAGGTGGGGAGAGAGAGAGATTGTATATCATGAAAGGCAAGTGGAAAAACAGGGGCAGGAGCTGAAGTCTAAATATTTCATGAAAGGCTCACCACCCAAAAAAATTGTGTACCTTTTTGCCCGTGGATGTCAAGCATACGATTTAAAGTAGATTTACTATTCTAATTTAATGAGAGAGGGGAGGTACAGCATAAAGGAAAGGCAATGAGGGCCTGTAGGAGTTACTGAGTTTAATTTGAGCTTCATGATTATGCATGCCGTTATTTCTAGTCCTTTCAGAAAACATATGCAATGAAATTCCTGCACAGTGTTTTTGCAGACTGTGGCCTTGTTCTGTTTGTATCTCCCCCTCCTCCCTACTTTTTAATTGTGTTTACACAAAGTGGGCTCTAATTTCTGCCTAGAGCAACACAATTCTTAGCCTCATCTGTATTTTGCAAACTATGAACTGGAGAGGGCGTGGAGGGCGGCTGTGCGAAGCTTGAAAAGAATGTCGGCACGCCCCCCTCCCTAAGCTCAACGGGCCAGCGGCCTGGTGGGAAAATGATCAGGGGAGAGCTTTCAGTGACATGTTTAGTCACGTAATAATATTCCTTTCCAGAAGAGTGTGAAATTTTGGATGGGAGGTCAAAAAGCAAGATTAAGAAAACAAAAATTGTATGGGTCACAAATTTCTCAATACTGACTGTGCGGTCTAATTAGTCAATTTTTTATAAAAATAAAGGAAACAAAAGAAACATATTTCATGAGAGCATTCATAATGCCACAGATTATGTGCTGGGAAGATTTTTCTTCCCTCACACACTTGTTTTATCCTCACAGTAATCCTGTGAGGTCTGAAGATTAAAAGAGACTTAAAGAAGTTAGGTAACTTTTCCAAGTCTCAGAAGGAAATTCAAACTTAGTTCGCCCCGAGTCCCAAACTCTAATTCTACTTCCAAACTTTCTTAGTTAAAAAAGGACCTGAAAATATGGGGAAGATATCAGAAATGGCAGGGTCTGAGAATCATTGTTCCTTTCCTGTCCCATAAATTTAACCAGAATGAAAGAGAAAAGAAAGGTCCTTGCTCAAAACACCTGAAGTTCAATAATTTGAAGAAATGCAGCTTTGAAAAAGAATATCTGTTGTTTCTCTTGTTAATTGCTTGCAAATATTAATCCAAAATAGAAAATTTGTGAAATGTAGGAAACCAGATAGAAAAGAATAAAAATCATTAGTAAGTCCACTGTACTAGAGCTCATTTTAGCTATTCTAATAAAGTTACTTGAAAATTGAGTGACTTGACATAAAAATTAATTTTCCTTCCATACAAGAATTCTGAGGAGAACATCTCAGGAAAGGGTGTAGCTTTGTCGTCTCCAGTGTGGCTTCCAAGTTCACTCTAGCCATCACTGTTCCAGCCAACAAGAGGAGAGGAAAGAACTTTTGTGAAAGGCTTATTGGGAAAACAATTTCCATTCACATTCTACTGTCAAAAACTAAGTCACAGGCCCCCACTGAGACTCAAAGAAGTGGAGTCCCTGCCTAATCTATTCTTCCTCTAGTACTAAGGAGGAAGAGGAGAATGCATTTCAGAGGAAATCAGTCTCCACCAAAATAACCAGTTACTTTTTAATTTATATCCATGCAGAATCTCAATTTGAATACCTACACCTACATGGTTTTTAAACAAAGATAGGATCATATTATATCTACTGTTTTTGTGATGCCCTTTTTTTCATTAAGCAATTATGTTGGCAATGTTTTCCCATGCCATTAAGCTTTCTGCTATAATATTGCTGTACTGTGCCACAGGTATTCCATCATCTGGATGTGACATACTTTATTCAACCAATCCTCTCTAATTGTTTCTAGTTTTTCACTAATACAAATATCACTGAGTGAAGAACCTTATGTAGAAAACTTCCTACATATTTTAGATAAATTCTTAGAAGTTGAACAGGTAAGAAATTGCTAATCTATATTGCAAACTGTACCCTGGAAAGGTATCAATTCTCTGTCCTATCAGCAAAAAATATCAGAGTAAAACGATCTTTGCCATACAAGCATCGCCTCCCATTGACCCCTCCAGCACGGTTCTCTCCATTTTTCCTGAAACTCATCAGACTAGGGCACTACCTGTAGATATTTCATTGTTGTTCAAATATATTCACTTCCTCTCCTGCCACTTCTATGGAAAGAGTATACTTCGCCACCCACCCCTTGAGTTTGGGCTCGAGCATGTGACTTCCCGTGGCTAAGGGGATGTTAGTCATTTTGTAAGCAGTAGCTTGAAATGCTCTTGCCACATTGTGTGGGCCCTCTGGGTAGCTTTTAGTGCAAGGAGGATGAGAACCACACGGGGTAGAAGTGAGCTGAGCTCAAGCCGCAGCTGAAATCTGCCCAGCCAAGCCCTGCCCAGGTCAGCCACATGTGGGTGAAATCAACTCCTCGATGTTGCGTGCCAGGCAATTTACTGGTTGGCTAATTCACTACCCATTGACAACACCGGAGAGAGAGTAAAAATGACCAGCTGTGGAACACATAGAGTACTGGAGCAGGCCTGCTCTGTCCCGCGCTCTTTGCACTGTTCTTTTTATCTTTCTGGGTTAGTGATTGTCCCTTAATTTCTAGGTGCCAGCAAGTGAATGGGCTAAAGTTTTCATCCTAATTGTGCCATTTCAGTCTTCATGTTTTCTCTTTTTTCCTTTCTCTTTGTTCTAGATCTCAACCCCAGTCCAGTTCAAGAGGGTAATAGAGTGTGGAACAATGTTGTTTGGCCTCTCAAATTTCAAACTCTTATGAGAAAAGAAAAACGATTATTAACAGAACCCGTCACAGACACCCGTGGGGCGCACCGTTTCACCCCACACCTTGTAATGCAGGGCAGTGGGATCATCAGCAAAACCTAAAGCCAGGAAATATGATGGCAGCTAGGACATAGTTTCTTAATCACTTAACAAAAAAGCACAACTTTTTAAAAACCAAACCAAACCACCACAACAAATCACATTCAGCTTAATAAACTTTGTTGGATAAATGGAGGATTCCACACATTTTATACCAGGGAATGCTCAGGACTCTGACCTTATTTTAGAGACACACTTTTGGTATTTTCAACATGTCATTAATTCTTAGACCATCTGCAGATCATTCCCACAGATAATGCTCTCAAGGCTGAAGCTGCTTCATTCATTCATTCGTTCATTCAGCATCTATTGAGAGCTGACTATATGCCAGAAATCATGTTAAAGACAAGGGACCCAAAGATGAATACAACACATTCCCTGTACTCTACAAGTTCACAACCTAGTAAAGGAAGAGATACACGAAATATAGCACAACTTTAGAAGTGCTGTGACAGAACTATGGACAAGGTGCTATCTCAGGAGAGAGGAATGGGCAAGGCTGGGACTCAGTCCCATGTCCTGCCTCGCCCACTACCAAACCATATTACATTTTACATAACTTTTCATTTTCTGTTTTTCCCGGCCTCTTACTGCCAAGCTCCTTTAATTTTATATTTACTTATCACAGTACTCTCACTTCCTTATAACCCACCTCCTTTTCTGAGAAATCATTTCCAACCCCTGTGTGCCTGCTGCTAGAAAGCACTCCACCAGTCCCCATTCCTTACCTTTTAGCTCCAATGCTGATGCCTCTTTCCAGTAGGTTTACAGAATCTGAGATGCCCTACATAAAGTTTGCAGAACTTTTGGTCAAGTGCAGTAGAGTTGTGTTCTATACAGAGATGATTTAAAGCAAAAACCATTTAGAAGTAGCTCAAAGGACCTATACTCTTATTACCTGTCTGAAACAAGGTGGATTATTTTTGTTATATTAATTTAGATCTCAGACATGCTATCAGTGTGGGGATTCGTGCTGGCAAACTCAACAGAGAAGAAAGCAACTCATTGGCTCTGCCCCTTGCTCACCAACGAGCTCTTGTACTGCAGCAAAATTAGATTGTTACTAGGCTCTGTTTTCCTGACAATGATTCCAAGACCTTGAAACTCTAAGAGGAAACTGATTAATGACTTTCTTATTAGTTATAAAAAGCTTAAGGGCCAGTGTCTACTAATTATTGTGTAAAACTTATTTTTTGGTAAATATAAAAGAATAGTTTCCAAATCAGGCACATCATTAGGATTATCTGGGGAACCTTATATAAATAAGGATCCTGAGCCTCTGCTTTGGCGATTCTGCTGCTTACAGAGTGGATCCAGAAACTCTGTATTATTGTTAATTAGTCCCTCAGATGATTCTGATAATCAGCCTGACTAGGGAATCATTACTCTAAAGAATTTTTCTGGAGAACACTACAACTCTTGAGACATTTAATCCAAACATTCTTTCAATTCTCTCATTCTTTAACTTCTAGTCAGGACAGTGATTATGATTCTTCTTTCCTGGATCACAGTGATAGTGAAAAACTGAGGGTGAAGATTCCCAAACTCCAGGCCTCAGTAGGCTCCTAGGTTCTTGGGTCCAACTGTCTCGTAGGCAGTAATAGAGTTTGCTTTTTACCTTCCATAAATGTGTGTAAATCAGGAAGAAGGGGACTTCATAGTCCCATGCCTTCTCAGGAGGTCTGGGGAGGGCGTCCATGCTGGAATGCCCAGGTGGTGCCACTCATGTCAGTCACTAAGGAATCTCTTCTCCAGTGTAGCTAATGATGCTTGCTGCTCCCATCTCTCCACCCCCAGGCTGCAAAGTTTACAATTTTCTTGACCTCTGAAGTTGTCTTGCTCATTTTAAAGTTTTAGTTAATCTTGTTGAAGGGTTTAGATCAGCACTCAAAGACTGGGTAGGGGAATGCATCATGACTTTTGTGACTTCTTTCCAAACAACTTTACAGTCCATTACGGGTTGGGGTAATGACCTACTCTTTTAGTTTCCTAGGCTGCTTAAAGCAAATCATCATGAAATGGTTCAGCTTAAACAATGGGAGTTTATTCACTTACGGTTAGAGTCTGGGAAAATGTCCAAATCAAGGCATCTTCAAGGTGATGAAGCCTGTCTGCCAGCGATCCTTGGCTCCTCTATCACATGGCAAAGCACATGGCAGCATCTGCTGGTCTCTCCCTTCTCGCCAGGATTCCACTGATTTCAGCGTCTTGCTTCCAAGCTTTCTCTCTCTTGCTCTGTATTCATTCCATGTATAAAGAACTCCAGTAATAGGATTAAGTCCCATCCTGAAGGAGGTGGGTCACACCTTAACTGAAGCAGCCTCATACATGGTCCTACGTGAAATGGGTTTACGCCCACAGGAATGGATTAGATTCAATCACCTGCTTTTCTGGGGTATGAGCAGCTTCAATCTACCACACCTACTAAGCTTTCTTTGATATAGGGTCTCTTTCTCTTCTTGCAGCTGTCTTGGTCTTAACACAGGGAACCCAGTTCTAAGCCATCTAAACACGTCACGTAGCGGCACACTCTCAAGAACAGTGCCTGTATTTATTAAGATCCCTGACAGCCTGCCCTGAAATTCCATCCTTACCACAGACAGTGTATCAAGCACTGTAGCATTATACACACACACAGGCAAAAAACTGAAAAGCTGGGCACAGAGAGGAAATAAGTAATACAAAAATAGAATATAAGTATTTCCTGATCCGTTCCATATGGAATCTATGATTCCTAGATAATGTGCACCTGTGAACAGGTGCTATTTAAATCAAAGAAGAAATGTGTTCTAAAGAAATTTACCAGATTTGACAAGATTAACACATCAGAAATAATATCAACCCATACAAGGCACAATTTAATTAAGTGCTAAACTGTGTGGAAAAAAACATAAAAAATACTTTTGGATTCTATAGCATTGTTCCTGTTTCCATTTCCTTATACTATCAAAAAAGTAAACCAAAATAAATCAGCACCACAGAGAACAATGAAACTGGCTTGACTGGATTATGCCATTTTACTAAATGCCATCCCTCCTCCTGCTAGGGCTTTGATACCATCTTTTCACTTTTCTCTTCTTTCTTTCTTTCTTTTTTTAAACCTAGCAGCTAAGTATAACGAATGTAGAAAAACTAAATAGGAAAGTGGGAAAGCTGACTCCCTCATTTTAGGGCTTGACAAGATGTGTTAGCTTTTAAATTTTGAGCTCTGTAGCATGTCAGGCACTTCAGAGCAGGGGTGGCATCTCTCTTTACGGTGCTGGATGCCCAGGCATCCCTTTTGGATGACATCATCCTTTATTTCTTGTTGTTGTTGTTTTTTTAAACAGTTTGTCGAGGTCCCCAAAGCTCCTTTTTAACAGGCAATGTGTGCTCTAGTTTGATGGTGCAAATCTGGGCGCCCCGCTGCAGAGAGCAAGGTGCTGCTGCCTGCAGAGTGGCCTCCTGCTTGAGCCTGTGTGTGTTCAGGCTTGGAAAATGCCCGTCCGCTGGGAGCTGACCTCTGTGGTTTCCCCAGTCCCCTTCCCCCCTCCCCAGGGGAAAAGCTGTGGGGCTGCCCCTTTCCTGTGGCCCAGGCCACTCTCCATCACCTTCTGAAGCTCGGCACTGCCTGCCTGAACTGCCCATGGAATCACCTGGAGAACCTGGGAGGAGGCCCGGGCCCCAACCCCGAGATGCGGATTGAACTGATTTGTAATGGGGCCTGGGCATCAGCCCCCTAAGACCCCCTGGGTGATTGTCGTGCACAGGCAAGGCTGAGCGCCACCAGGAGGCGTGAGGTTGAGTGCTGCTGGAGTTGTGGGAATTAAAAAGTAGGTGAAGTGATGTGAACTTAATTAACAGTGTTGAACTATATATTTGAATGTGGAAAGGGGAACTGTTAGGTTGTATATATGGTACTTGAATAAAATTTAAAAAAAAATCTGCACAACACAGTAAACCCAAAGTTCAACAATGGACTAGAGTTAATAGTACACTTATAAAAATATGCTTTCATCATTTGTAACAAAAGTACTGCACCAAAACAAGGTGTTGATACGAGGGTGGGACATGGGAGTCCTCTAGTTTACACATGATTGTTCTGTAATGCCACAACTTCTCTAAGTTAACAAACAAGCAAACAAGCAAACAAACAGGGCAGCATGATCAGAATCAAGGGGGTGGGGGAAGGGGTGAGGCTAAAAATATGAGAACTTTTGAAACTCTTGTGCCAAAATGTACGCATTCAAATCAGCATTTCCCTTTTGGAATTGTCGTTAGGGTATAATTCACATTTATCTATGTGGGGAGCCAAATTTTTGTGCTTTGAAGTTGAAAATAAAGTTGGAAATAAGTGCCGCGGAATAGTTTTCAAACCCAACGAAAGGTATGGCTATGAAGTAATGAGACTGGCTCCCTTCAAGTTGCTAGAATTATCTTAAAAAATATAAATCAGATTACATCACTCTACTCCTTAAAACCCTTCAACTGCCTCCCATTAAAATAAAATAAAATTGAAAACTCTTGGCCTCCGTGCCCTCCCCGACGTGGCTCCTTCCCACCGCCCTGCCCTGCCTCCTACCGCTCCCCCGCCCCCCTCAGTCCACGCCAGCCACCCAGGCCTGCTTTCTGTTCCTGTGCTCCCACCTTAGGCCCGTGAGCTTGCTATTCCCTTTGTCTGGAAAGCTCATTCCTTCAATTTCCCCCCTATTTTTTCCATTTAAAAAATTAGGGCCATTGTAGGTTTATAGAAAAATCATGGAGATGGTGCAGAGCTCCCATCTACCCACCTCACACAGGCAGTTTTCCCCATTTATTAACATTTTGCATTACAGTGATAACTTTGTTACAATTGACGGAACAATGCTATTTTAATTACACTATTAACGATAGTCCACAGTTTACATTAGTTCACTGTGTTGCACAGTTCTATGCTTTTTTTGTAATTTTTCTTCTTCCGGTAACATATATAGAGTCTAAAATTTCTCATTTTGTCTACTTTCAATAACACAATTCAGTGGTGTTGATTTCACTTACAATGTTGTGCTGCCACCCTTTACCAAAACTTTTCCATCACCCCAAACAAAAACCCCGACCAATGAAGTATTAACCCCCCATTCCCCAGCCACCCACCCCCAGCCTCTGGTAACTTGTATTCTAGTTCCTGATTCCATGAAGCTGCATATTCTAATTATTTCAGATAAGTGAGACCATTCAATATTTGTTCTTATATGTCAGGCATATTTCACTCAACATGATGTCTTAAAGGTTCATCCACACTGCAGCATGTATCAGAACTTTATTCCTGTTTACAGCTGATAATATTCAATCATTGTATATATAATTATATATATATACCATATTTTGTTTATCCATTCATTTGTTGATGGCACTTGGGTTGCTTCTATTTTTTAGCAATTTTGAATAATGCCGCTATGAACATAGGTATGCAAATAAATAGCTGTTTGAGTCTCTGCTTTCAATTCCTTTGGGGATATATCTAAAAGTGGGATTGCTGGGTCCTATGGTAATTCTATACTTAACTTTCTGAGGAACTGCCAAACTGTTTTCTACAGTGGCTGCACCAATTTACATCGCTACCAACAGTGTACCAGGGTTGCTATTTCTCCACATGTTCTCCAACATATGTTACCTTCAGTTTTTAAAATAGTAGCCATTCTAGTGGGTGTGGAATGATATCTCATTGTGGTTTTGACTTGCATTTTCCTAGTAGCTAATGATGTTGAGTATCTTTTCATGTGCTTTTGGCAATTTGTATTATCTTCTTTGAAGAAATGTCTATTTAAGACTTTTGCTCATTTCTTAATTGTGCTGTTTGTCTTTTATTTTGTTATTGTTGAGTTGCAGGGTTTACACACACACACACACACACACGGATATTAAAACCTTATCAGATATATGGTTTCCAAATATTTTCTCCCATTCTCTAGGTTGTTTTTTTTACTTTCTTGAAAAAGTCTTTTGATGCATAAAAGTTTTTGATTTTGTTGGTGTCCCATTTATCCATTTTTTCTTTTGTTGCTTGTGCTTTGGGTGTAAAGTGTAATAAACCACTGCTTCCCAAAAGGTTCTAAAGATACATCCCTATGTTTTCTTCTAGGAGTTTTACAGTTTGGGTTCTTATATTTAGGTCTTTGATCCATTTTAACTTTTATATATGATGTGAAGTATGGATCCACATTCATTCTTTTGCAATGGATATCCAGTTTTCCAAGCACCTTTGTTGATAAGACTATTCTTTCCCATTGAGTGGACTTGGCACTTTTGTCAAAAATCAATTGGCCATAGATGTGAGTAAAGGTTTATTTCCAAAATCTCAATTGATTACATTGGTTTATATATCTGTCTTTGTACCAGTACCATGCTGTTTTGATTAGTGTAGCTTTAAAATCAGAAAGTGGGAGTCCTCTAACTTTGTTCATCTTTATCAAGATGGTTTTGGCTATTTGGGGATGCTTACGCATTCATAAGAATTTTATGAATGGCTTTCCCACTTTGTCAAGGAAGACTGCCCTCAATTCTTCAAGTGAGGTCTTTCTTTTTGTTCAGGTCTCAGTGCAAATGTCAAATCTTCAGAGAAGTTGTCCCTGACCATACTATTTTAAGTGGCCTTCTTACCTCTACTCCAGTCATCCTCTACTATATTGCCTATTTTATTGTTTTCATAACATCTACTACTATCTTAAATTAATTGTCTATTCATATATTTGTTTGTTTTTATCTCCCAATCCCCAGAACACAAGCTCCTTGAGAGGAGGAGCTTGGTCCGTGTTATTCACTATTACATTCCCAATAGCTAGAATAGGTAGTGCCTAGTACATATTAGGTACATATTAAATTCTGTTGAAGGACCGAAGGAGGGAGGGCCACTAGAAAGGTAATGGGCAGTTGATAATCTCTACTCATTCCCAGCTTTCCAAATATGTACTCAGTCATCTGCAGTCTATCTTGCTCCTCCCCAGAACCAATGGAATCTGGGTGAGATGTATGTCAATATCTCTAGTAATATCTGGGTTTGGAAATAGTCTGTTTCTCCTTTTTTAGAGCTGATACCCAACAGTTTCAGCAACATTTTGAGTAGCAGCCTCCCTGGATGGAAGCCAGGGTCCCCATGGAGAATTGGGGGAAGCAGTAACCATCAGCAAGCTTTGGTCAAGTTCAACATGAGACCTGGTAGTAGAAACTAAATCAAGATAATGAAATATCTCAATAATCCATGTAGGTTATTGAGGATCAGTATATATGAAACAGAAGTTTGGGGAGAAAGAGCATCCTGTGTATGGGCTTTATATTACAGGACTACAGGATAGTTACCACTGATTAAGTGTATAATACATACAAGCACTGGGCCAGCTCCCTAATACATGCACTCTGAGACTTACAGGAGTAGGGAAGGACTTGGAGAAAGCAAGAGTTCACACAATTCAGGCAGCACAAACCAAGGGCATTCTATGCCTCCCAGACAGTGGTTCTCAATCATATTCACAAGGAGAATCAACAAATTAGAAGCTGCTATAGACAAAAGAGGCCTATATTAGAAATGGCCCAAGAGTTGTGTGTACGCAGTGCTGACTGTATATTCAGTACCCCCAACTCTCAATCTTCCTCATACTGGACAGTCTTGAAGAATACGAGAGGGCTGCCAGTAAAAATTACAGGAACTCATTCAAGTGGGAGAGCAAGCTGTCCCCTGGGACTTCTAGGGGTGAGGTTCTATCCCTATATTTTCAGAATAAGACACTGATAAAACTTTTTGATTCAATATCCAGAACACCTGGTACAATTGGGAATCTACTTTTCGAATCCTGGTACTTATGAATATTTAGATTTTTTTTTCATATCAACATAGTTCTACTTTAGAATCTTAACTGCCTCACACATACAGATGGTTTGGTAGATCTTTCTGGTGGTAATTTAAAAAAAATATATCATTACTTTGTATGAAAAACAGCATAGCATTATATACCAGGTGGGATCAATGGAATACCAAGCTTCCTATGTCTGGAAAATCATTGTCAGCCTTAAATTGTCTTCCCACCTCCTCAACTTCCCTTCAGGTTCCTTCCTCCTGCTGCAAGAAGGGGTAGAGTGGGGATGCAGCAATGCATTCCATTTGGGGCCTTCTGTTCTTGTCATCTCTGCTTTACCATATGCCTTTGGCAGGGACTGGAGAACTATACGATGTGATTTTACGTGTCCTGGGAAGGCCTGTCTGCTAAACACAGATTTCTACCAGGCTGTTTCCCATGGGTGTCCATATTACACCATCTATTAGTATTCCTTTGGATTTGCTTGTGATTTAAGTTATCAGATCAGCAAAAATCTGTGCATGGAGGAAATGGGAACATTGAGGGTGGAAGGGAGTGAGGAGGGATGGTTGGTAAATATGTTTCCTTTGGAAGGGAGCATAATAAAATATCCCCACAAAGACTGAGAGTTTGAGGAAGATAGGAGAAAGGGATCCAGAAAGCAGGAGGAGGAAGATGCCAAGCATCACCCAGCCATATATTAAGTCCTAGGCACATGCATTGGCCTTTCTCCTAAGGAAAGCTTCTCTTTCTCAACCCATCCATTTACTGTACTTATTTAGTGCTCTGTTTTGATCCTCTTCCCATCTCCCTTTAAATGCTCTCCAAAGTGATCTCATCCACATTCATGGCTGCCATTACTACTTGTGTATTGTTGATTCTCAAAACTGAATTCCCAGCTTAGAGCTCATTCCTGAACATCTCCTTTTGAATGTTCCAGAGACATCTCAAATGAAACAAGTACAAAAACAACTCTTCATTTTTCTTCCCTGTCCTTTCTCCTACCCCATACCTCCATGGAAGCCTGCTTCTTCTGCCTTATTTCTGCTGTAATTCCTACTCTATGAAGAGCACTAATATACAACTAGGAGGCTGAGCCTAAACAAGTTTCACCCTCACCAAGTTCTCAAGACTTTACCTTTCATTTTACAAAGCTTATTGCCACTACCTAAAGTCAGCCCTCACCATTTCTTTCCTGGAAACCTGTTTATCTCACCTCTAACTCTACCTTTCCAATCCATATTATGTCTTCTTATTATGACATGTCTTTGCATCATTATACCAGCTATCATTTATCAAGTTTTTATTATTTTTTCATAAATTGTCTCCAATCCTCATAATAATCCTGCTAGATACCTGTCATTACTCAGGCAGTAAACAATACAACTTGCATTTGAATGCAGGGCTCACGGATTCCAAAACCTTGTTCTTTTTACTCTTCTCGCAGCCCTTCTCTACACCCTTACCCGTCCACCCTGCCTCCTACTTCTCTGCTTTTGCATCATTAATATCTACTCACTTTCAATATTGAAGTCAGGAGTCAGCTTTTCTACCCTACAGTCAACAAGGGATGCATCTGTTATGTACCTCTTTTAGTGAATTTTTAATGAAATTATCCCCCTGTGACCGTACAAGTCTGTGGATACTATGTATAGAGACTGTCAATATAGATCAATTTTCTCTCCTGTCTCTATTCATCTCTGCCTTCTTCTGAAGGAATTTAAGGCTATAAGGGTAAAAATTCAACCATTTATTTCTGTATTCTCACTACCTGGAAAATTCCTGACACACAAAATTTGTGCAGTAAAGGTATTATGTATAAATAAATGATGTCAAAAAAAGTCTGTAAGTAACAGCATACATATGCTGTATTATTTGATTAGTATAACCACCATCTGAAAGGGGTTTAATGGAAGTCATTACTCCCATTTTCTAGTATGGAATCTAAGGCCCAAAAACGATAGTGATTTACATAAGAAAATTTTTAAAAAATGATAAAAGTTAAAATTTATAACCACTGACCACATACCAAGCACTTTATATATACATACATCATTTAATTCAAAATCACATGAGGTGAGTATTTCCTCCATTTCATGAATGAGGCTAAGAAGCAGAAATACATGCAAGGTCACATAATACGTGATAGAGCCAGGATTCAAAACCATGTCCTCTTTTTTTAGCATCTAACACAATTGTATATTTAGTAGATGTATAAACACAAACACATCATTTTTGTTAGATGAACACACTTGCATACACAAAACATAAACACAGACTTACAGATCAATAATTTACATATTGAGAAATACTTGGAATTACTAGCTGTAGTACAGAAATGCACATTGCTCATTCCATCAGTATTTCTCAAAAGATAGTCCAGGAGCTACCCACAACCTCACCAACGACAGAATTATCTGAATGTGTTTTTTAAAGTGCAGGCACCAGGGTTCTACTCCAGACACAATAAGCCTCTTTCTCTAATTCTCAATGGGGTTGTGGAATAAGGGAAGGGGTGGAGGAGTATAAGTGACTTTTAAAAAAGTTTTTCCAGATGACTCTTATGAATATTAAATTTTGAGAAGCCATGTCTCTTTTACTCTAATTGTATCGCCTCTAGAATCATTCATTTAAGAAATATTTATTGAGCCCCTATTAGGCACTTTTGATACATCATTGAGCAAAAACGACAAAAACGTAAGTTACATTTTGGTGGGTAATATTAGTAGATAACACTTAGTACTTCCAATGTGCAGGGAATTATTCTAAGAGTCACCATGTATTTGCTCATTTAGTCCTCCCACAATTTAGTGAGTTAGAAATTATTATTTTCTCCATTTTCCATATAAGGAAAGAGGAGTTAAGTAATTTGCCTTCTTTTGAAGGAATTTAAGGATATAAGGGTAAAAATTCAACTGTTTATTTCTGTATTCTCACTACCCAGAAAATTCACAAAGCTAGTAAGTATGCATCAGGATTAGAGTACTGGTCTTGAATCTTTAGCCAATGCTTTTTGCATTCTTCCAATGTTGTATGCTGCTGAATTTAGCAATAGTGATGATACACAAGCCAAAGACTGGTAATCCAAGCATTACAAATTATTTGCCGGGACTCTCTATGGATATTTTACCCTGCATCTATTGCACGCTGGACTGAGCCAGTGGGTGTTCCCTGGCGACACAGCACTTTCATTTAATGTTGCATAGGAAACTGAATTGGTGTGAACTTACAGCAGTGTTTCTCAAACTTGGCTACACATTGGATTTACCCGGGGAACTCTAAAAACTACTGAAGCCTGGATTCTACCCAGAGAGATTTTGATTTAATCATTCAAGGGTATGGTCTGGGCATCAGCATTTGAGCAATCTTTCCAAGTGACTCTAAAGTGCACGAGTTTGAGAACCATTGACTTCTAGGTGGTCCTTTTAGGGCAGGGGTTCTTAACAAGGGGTCCATGAGCTTGAATTGAAGTGAATAAAAATCATTATTCTTGTGGGGACGTGTTGGTGTGAGTGTGATATATTTAATAAATAATACACAGTATAGTTTGGACTTAGTAACGGGTCTGTGGTTTTCACCTGACTGGCAAAGGGGTCTGTAGAATAAAAAAGGTTAAGAATCCCTATTTTAGGGATACCCTGTGGTCAAAACTATTTTCATAATAATGTTGGAACATTAGGTTTCTCTTTCACTGTGCTGACATTGTGCATTATGCTGCAAAATCAATGGTGGGTAAAACCACTATTGTCTTAGCATGAATCAAGGCATTGGCACCAAACTTTACAGAGCTATTGTATTTTTCACTGCCACACACTCACAGTGAAAAAATAGTTTGGCTGAAGAATACTTTAAGGAAGCAGTAGAAAATATTAATTTTATTAAATCTCAAATCTTGAGTATGCATCATTTAAAATATTGGGTGTTGAAATGGGAAGAATGTGTAAAGTACTTTTACTGCATATTGTAATACAGTACTTGTCTTGAGGAAATATACTTGTGCAATTGTTTGAGTTGTGAGTTGAACAAGGTACTTTTTTTGTGGAACAACATTTTTTACTTGAAAGTATGACTACCAGGCAAATTATAGCTTTTATATGTGAGTAGTTGGTAGATATTTTCTCAAAATTGAAAAAAATAAGCCTTTTCCTTCAAGGAAAACAACCAACTTTATTTTGTTTGTTGCTATTGATAAAATTTCAGCTTTTAAGTGAAGATTAAAATTGTGGAAAACTTGCACCTGCCACAATGAGCTTGACCTACTTCTTTATACTTAAAGGCTTTTTTGAAGGGATCAGTGGACATAGTAACAAAAGTGATTTTTTTACATTGGCTAATGAAATGTTGTCAACATTTGGAATATCTGCATAACTCAGTGAATCAACATTTTTTAAATGTTACAAAATCATGCATGGTTAAAAGAGCTATTCAATTTGCAAGACAAACCAATAGCTCTTAATGTAACAGAGTGTGGTAAGTTTAATGATATGCTTTCAGATTCCACACCACAACCACTGTAAGAAACAATTGCTTGTTGAATTTTGGTATAGTGTCAAAGAATATCCACAATTTTCTGAAAAGCCTTAAATATTCCTCCATTTTCCAACTACATAGCTAGGTGAGTCAGATTTTCTTTATATTCTTCACCAAATCAATATATCCTAAGAGATTGAATGGAGAAGAAGAAATGAGAGTTCAGATGTATTCTAAGCAGACATTAAAGAGATTTGTGAAAATGTAAAACAATGTCACTTGCCTCAATAATTTTTTGTTTGGGATAACATAGTTATTTTTCTTTAAAATGTTACTTATGTTAACATGTAATAGGTTTATTATTATTTTAAGTGAATTAATAAACAATACCTCAAATTTAGTTTCTAATATAGTTAATATTAATATGTATAACCTATATAAACAAAGTTTGATTAGGGTCCTCAATTATTTTTAAGACTTTAAAGGCATTTTGAGATCTTGAGTTTTGAAAACTGCTGACCTAGATGATTCTTTGCTTAGATCACTCTTTGTTTCTTGACCCCTACTTTGCCCTGTGGCCTATGACTCCACTTCAGGGTTGATTCTGTGTTGCTGCAGCTTGAACTGGTCTGTCTCTGGGTTCCCTGTGTATTGTCACCTCCTGCATTAACCTGTTGGATCTGTCCCAAGGGTTCATATGGTGGCCTTGATCCAATGACAGCCTCAAACATTCCTTGAGGGATCACCTCTTACCTCCTCACCTCCCACCTGCCTCTGGGTCTCAAGTGTTTGCCTTTCTTTCTGACAGGCGGGGACCACCTCTTCTTTTCATGTCTTGTGGCAATTGCTTTTGGGTGAGGTGTCCCCATATAGTTTCTTGGTCATTCAGTGGCAGGATTCTTTTAGCTCTCTCCACCCAAGTGCCTGAATATTCCCCAAAAGGGGAGGACAAAGTAGCTTCAAGAACAGCCTCCCCTTGTGGTTAACAATACAGATATAAGAATGTTTTTTCAGGATCTATAACAAAGGTATATTACTAGAGTGTTGATAGTGGGGTGATATATGGGGAAAAATGCACCTGAAACATAGTTCTATGGAATATGAATGTATTCGTGTTGACATAGCTATCTCTTCTTGATAGATAGAGGTCCACACAGTAGCTAACAAAATATTAAACTTCCATCCTTAGGAAGCCCTGCTACTTTCTCAAATAAAATGGCAAATTCTTTTGAATATATAAGCCATGCCTAAGAAAAGAAAACAGGTCTATATGCCAAGCCCTGGATCTTAATGCTTGTACTTTTGATCATTATTCCTATAAAAATGAAACTTAGCCTAATTATAATTAATGACTAAGAATTGCCTCCTGAAAACTGACTTGTTACTCAAATGTGGCCTCTCTCTAAGCCAAACTCAACAAACAAAATGACTACCTTCCCCTGATATGGGACATGACTCCCGGTGATGAGCCTCCCTGGCACTGGGGGATTATTACCAAGTGCTAACCAGCAATACATTTGGAAAAAGACCTTGAACAAAAGGAGGAAACATTAAATAAAAAAGAGTTTTTATGGCTAAGAGTTTTCAAAGGGTAGGGAGGTCATTTTGGAGGTTTCACTTATGCATGTCTCAGCAGGATCTTAGTGACTGCCACAGTAAACAATGCCTCAAATAAGAGTGCTCCCAAGGGCTCAAAGGATTTTGGACACCAGAGGCAAGACACACAGCCTCATGAATTCAATGCCCTTTCTGCAGGCCTTATTTGGTAATATATGATAATTTATTTCTCCAAAATAGCATAGTTGTGCTCATTTATAACCCCCCTAGTCATGATTCTTCTACTCCTTTTATTTGAACCTATAATTTTCAATATACCCATTAAGTATATGTCTCAGAGACTTAAATATTTGGATTGTTCAAATGCCAGTTGATCCCTGAATCCCAGCAGAGTTGCAGCCAACTCCTACTTTCCAGTTCTTAGGGCTTGCCTTGGACAAACAACAAAATGATGATGATGGGCAAGTCCCATCCCAAAAAACAAGGAGTACCTACAATTGCAAGCAAAACAATTCCTTCCATCTGCCCTGTAATATCTAAGTCCCCTCTCAGCCTGAAGCAGTCAGAATGGACATCATTCCAAATCCCTCAAGACTGAAGAATGAGCAAACATAAGAGGGGAGTGCAACCACGGATAGAAGTAGATTTATGGTTATTGTAGTTTTAAGCTTGTGTTAATGGAAGAAACTGTAACATCGATATAAAGATAGTTGTTGCCAGGAGATTAGAAGGGAGGGGAAGGGATGAAGAAGTGGAACACAGAGCATTTTTAGGGCAGTGAAATTGTTCTGTATGATACTGCAGTGATGGGTACATGACATTCTACATTTGTCAAAGCCTATAAAACTGTACAGTGCAACGTGTAAATAAACCATAAAGTAAACTATAGACCTTGGTTACTAGCAGTGCTTCAAAATTGGTTTATCAATTGTAACAAATGTACTATACAAATGTAAGATGTTAATATTAAGGCAAACTATGTGTGTGGGTGGGGGGTTATATGGGCATTCCCTATACTTTCAATGTAATTTTTCTGTAATTCTAAAACTTCTCTAAAATAAAGTTTATTTAAAAAGAACAGCCTCACACTGTATCTAGAAACATCATTTCCTTTCCTCTCAGGTGTCATTGCCGAGCAGGGCCCCCCTACCTGACTCCCTCACTTGTGAGGGTTTTCCATTCTGAGTTGCAGTACTCCTTCCTGCAAGTTGGATTCTTTTGGTTCCTTTCCCAAGTTCATTAAATATGTCTAAACCTCTACTATGGGACAAGTTTTGACTTCTTTTTACCTATGGGCTCCTATGTCCCATGCAAATCAAAGGATGAGGATGCACACCTCTAATGGAGGATGTGTCTCCATTGGCACACACTGACATAATGCAGCCTCAGCTCTGATCCATCTGGACACCTGCTACCTTGTTGAATCCTTTCACATCTAGAGTATTCCTAGGCAGAGGTGTTCACTCAAATTTGCTTCAGATGAGCTCTGCATTTGACCTGAAATCAAAACCTTGTTTTAGGGAAGCGGGTGTGGCTCAATGGATAGAGCCCCCGTTTACCATTGGGAGGCCCCGGGTTCGCTTCCCGGGGCCTCCTTGTGAGGTCAGGCCAGCCCGCACGGCACGGTGGGCTGATGCAGCGGGACCTCACAGCAAGGGGGAGGTAAGCAGACACGGAGAAGACACACAGCGAATGGACAAAGCAAGCACAAGCAGCAAGGCGGGGATAAATAAATAAATCTTTAAAAAACAAAACAAAAAAAACTTGTTTTACCTTGCGTCTGCTTATTCTGCTAGATGCCTGAAATGAGAAAACTTACTCTGATGCTGTGGACTCCTTTATCTCTGATTCACTGCTTTGTGTTCAGGGGTAAGGGATCTTGGAAGAATCATTTGTTTCATGGCTTCATCTTTGGAAATTCCTGCTGGTTTACTGTCTCAAGTGGCAGTACACATTTCTGCTTTGCTTTTTTAGCTTTCTTCCTATGCATCATTGGAGTCAGGCACTGGGAAAGACAAAGGACTGGAACCTTCTTGGGGGCACCATAGCACCTAGCCATGTTTTGTTTTCTGCTTCTTTAATCTGAACACTCCATTTTCTGTTTATGCTTTACTTAAATGCTCTATTTGGTATTTTGCATTAAAAACACCAACATTTTCAGAAGAAGGATTCTATATATGGCTCACAAATAAATGAATACCAAGGTCACCCCATTGGCAGAAACTTTGAGATCAATAAGTAAAGTGTCTTTGTTTCCTAGCTTCAGCATCAACGATACTACTCTCTGAGAAGAATTGCAGCATGTAGTTTGACTTCTTATAATCGTGTAAATTGTATGTTCACCAATTGTTTTGTGTTCCAAAACTCCCTGTGGCCTAAGTAGTGGCTATCTTAGAGAGTAGGCACCTTATAAATCAGCTAAAACTCTATATAACTGAGAATCACAGTCATAAAAGTAGAGTTGGAAAGGAACTTGAGAGGGTTTTTTTTAATGGTAACATTAATGATTGTACAATTCATTTTGAAAGGCTGACCTTGGGGGAGAAGGAGGTTGTCCCATCACCTTCCTTCTTGTTTTAATTTGGAAGCTAATTCTTAGCATTTTTCCTAGGTAAAAGACCCGCATATTAATTTAATTTTGGTCCATCTTTATTGCACAAGGTTGTTCACACCACAGATGGATTAGACTGTCCCTTATTCCACTTCAAC
>JAQZBX010034177.1:0-25093 GCA_029593785.1 Cabassous unicinctus
TGAGTAATATTCCACAAAATATACACCATATTTTGCTCATCCATTCATCTGTTGATGGACACTTTGGTTGTTTCCAACTTTTGGCAATAGTGCTTAATGCCTCTATGAACATTGGTGTGCATATATCTGTTCATGTCCCTGCTTTCAGTCCTTCTGGGTATATAACTAGTAATGGGATTGCTGGATCATATGGCAATTCCATAATTAGCTTCCTGAAGAACTACCAAAACGTCCTCCACAATGGTATCAACATTCTACATTCCCACAAGCAGTGGATGAGTTTTCCTATTCCTCCACATCCTCTTCAACATTTGTAGTTTTCTGGGTTTTTTAATAGCAGTCAGTCTAATAGGGGTAAGATGATATCTCATTGCAGTTTTGATTTGCATTTCCCTAATAGCTAGTAAGGCTGAGCAACTTTTTGTGTACTATTTAGTCAGTTGTATTTCCTCTTTGGAAAAGTGTCTGGTCATATCTCTTGCCCATTTTTAAAAGGATTGTTCATCTTTTTATTTTCAAGATGTAGGTTTTCTTTATTTGCTGGATATTAGATTCCTATTGGATAAGTGGTTCTCAAATATTTTCTCCCATTGCATTGGATCCCTTTTTCATTTCTTGAGAAATTCCATTGGAAAGCAAAAGTGTTTATTTTATTTTATTTTTTTGAGCAGATACCATTTATCTACTTTTCCACACATTGCTTGTGATTTGCCTGTAAAGCTTATGAGGTGATTTCCTTCTACAAGATCTCATAGATGCTTCCCTACATTATCTTCTAGGAGCTTTATGGTCTTGGCTCTTATATTTAGGCCTGTGGTCCATATTGAGTTATTTTTTGTATAGCATGTGAGATGGTGATCTTCTTGCATTTTTTGGGAATAGATATCCAGTTTTCCCTACACAATTTGTTGACACAGCTATTCTATTCCTGTTGAGTGGGCTTGGTGACCTTGTCAAATATCAGTTAGCCATTTATACATGGGTCTATATCAGAATTCTCAATCCAGTTCCATTGGACAGTATGTCTATCCTTCCATCAAAAACATGCTGTTTTGACTACTGTAACTTTATAGTATGTTTTAAAGTCAGGTAGCATGTATCCTCCAATTTCATTTTCCTTATTCAATATGTTTTTGACAATTCAGAACCTCATGCCCTTTCAAATAACTTTTATAATTTGCTTTTCCAGTTCAGTAAAAAAAAATGGTTTTGTAATTTTTATTGTTTTGCTTCAAATCTGTAAATCAATTTGGATTGGTCAGACATCTTAATGATATTTAGTCTTCTGATCCATGAACATGGAACAATCTTCTATTTTTAGGTCCTCTTTGATTTTCTTTAACAATGTTGTGGTTTTCTGTGTATTAGTCCTTTATATCTTTAGTTAAGATATATGATTCTTCTCATTGCTATTGTAAAATAAGCATTTTTCTTGATTTCCATCCTAAGATTGCTCATTATTAGTGTACAGAAATGCTACTGATTTTTTGCATGTGGATCTTATATCCTGCCTCTTTACTGAACTTTCTTTTCAGCTCTAGAAGCTTTGTTGTAGATTTTTTGGGACCTTTATGCATAGGATCCTGTCATCTGGAAATAGTAAAAATTTTACTTCTTCCTTTCCAATTTGGATTACTTTCATTCCTTTTTCTTGCCTGGATACTCAAGCAAGTACTTCTAATACAATAAATAAGAGTGGTGACATTAGGCATCCTTGTCTTCTTTCAGATCTTAGAGGGAAAACCTTTAACATTTCACCATTGTGTACAATGTTATTTGTGGGGTTTTCATGTATACAATTTTTCATGCTGATGAAGGTTCCTTCCATTCCTATCTTTCAAAGAATTTTTGCCATGAAAAGGCGCTGTATATTGAAAAATGTTTTTTCTAAATCAATATAGGTGATCATGTGTTTTTTCTTTTCTTTCGATCCATCAATGTGGTGTATTACATTGATTGATTATCTTATGTTGAACCATACTTGCATTCCTTGGATGAAACCCACTTCATCATTGTTTATAATTTTTTAATGGGTTGTTTAATACAATTTGCAAGTATTTTTGTGGAGGATGTTAGCATTTAATTTCATTAGACAGATTGGCCAGTAGTTTTCTTTTCTTGTGCCATCTTTATGTGTCTTTGATATTAAGATAATGTTGACATCATAGAATGAGTTAGGTAGTGCTCCCTCCACTTCTATTCCTTGGAAGAGTTTAAGCAGGGCTGGTGTTAGTTCTTGCCAGAATGATTGGTAGAATTCACCCATGAACTCATCTGGTTCTGGACTTTTCTTGGTTGGGATGTTTTTGATGACTAATTCAATATCACTTCTTGTGAATGTTCTTTATAGAATATATAGAAATAGAATTCTTCTATTTCTTCTTTCATTAATGTAATTTGCTTGTGTGTTTCTAGAAATTTGTCCATTTCATCTAAGTTATCCATCTGGTTTGAATACAATTTTTCGAAGTATTCTCTAAAGATACTCTTTATTTCTGTGGGAACCATGGGATATACAATCTCTCATTTTAAAATTTGATTTATTTGCATCTTCTCTATTTTTTCTTTGTAAATCTAGCTAAGGATTCTTCAATTTTATTATTTTCAAAGAACTATTTTTGGTTTTGTTATTTTTTTAAACCATAAGTGCTGACAACTTTATTTTCACATTTCACAATACAAATAAAAATTATTTTTGGGGGGGTTGTTATTTTTTCTAGTGTTTTTTTATTCTCAATTTCATTTAGCTCTACTCTAACCTATGTTATTTCTTTCTGCTTGCTTGATATTAGTTTGTTGTTCATTTTCTGGGTCCTCCATGTGTGCAGTTAGGTCTGTGATTTTAGTTCCTCTTTTTTAATAAATAGACATTTATACCTATAAATTTCCCTCTCAGCACTGCTTTAGCTGTGTGTTGTGTTCTCATTTTCATTTGTTTCAAGATAGTTACTGATTTCTTTTGTAATTTTCTCCTTGATCCATTGATTGTTTAAAAATGTGTTGATTAACTTCCATGTATTTGTGCCTATTCTGGTTCTCTGCTGCTTATTAATTTACAGCTTCACTCCAATGTGGTCAGAGAAATTACTTTGTATAATTTCTATTTTTCTAAATTCATTGACATTTTCTGTGACCTAGTATATGGTCTATCCTGGGGAATGATCCATGTGCACTTGAAAAGAATGTATGTCCTAATGTATTTGTATTTGGGTGTGATGTTCTGCATATGTCTATTAGGTCTATATTCTCTAAGGTATTATTCAAGGAATCTGTTCATTTATTAACTCTCAGTCAAGATGTTCTGCCTAATGGAGACAGTGGTGTATTAAAGTCACCCACTATAATTGTGGAAGCATTTATTTCTCCCCTTAGTTTTGCCATTGTTTGTCTCATGTGTTTTGGGCACTGTGATTAGGTGCATAAATATTTATGATTGCTCTTTTTTCTTTATAGATTATTCATTTTATTAAGATATAATGTCCTTCTTTGTCTCTTACAATAGTTTTTCATTTAATGTCTATTTTGTCTGAATTAGTAGAGATACTCACCCTTTTATATTTCATTTGAGTGTAAAATTGTTTTACAGACTTTCCATTGCAACTCCCTTGCATCCATGTGTCTAAGGTGTGTTTCTTATAGACAACATATAGATAGGTGCTATTTCCTTATCCATTCTGCCAATTTTTATCTTTTGATTAGAGAGTATATTCCATTAACATTCAATGTTTTTACTGTCAAGGCAGTACTTATATTAGTTGTTTTTCTTCAGGTTTATATATGGCATATTTTGTTTTTATTTCTTTCTCTTTTTTTAAATTTAGGAGGTACTGGGGATGGAATCCAGGACCTCATACATAGGAAACAGGCACTCAACCACTGAGCTATATTTGGTCCCCTAGATTCTCCTTTTATCTTTTTATTATTATTATTATTAATATTCCTTTCTGCACTCTCCTCTTACCCTCTATCTCCACTTTTATCCTTTCAAGCTGTAGAAATCCCTTTTTATTTCTTTAATTACAGGACTCTTATTGACAAACTCTCTCAACTTCTGTTTATCTGTGACTATGTTGATTTCTCTTACATTTTGAATACCAGCATTGCTGGATACAGAATTCTTGGATGGCAGTATTTTTCTCTTAGGCCCTTGACTATATCATACCACTGCCTTCTGCTTTCCATGGTTTCAGATGAGAAATCAGCACTTAATCCTAATGAGCTACACTTAATGTGATGCTTCTCTTTTCTCTTGCTGTTCTGAGAATTCTCTTCTTCTTTAGCATTTGACAATTTCATAAGTATGTGTTTTTCAGTAGACATGTGTATTAGGGTTCTCTCAGGAAACTGAATCAACAGGAGATATTTGTCAATAATATGATATTTTATCAGAGTCACTCATGTGACCATTGGAATGCACAAGTCCAGGTTCTGCAGGAAGGCTACAAACCAGGGGCTCTGATGAAAGTCCAATGAAAGGTTCCTGATGAGTTTCTGGGAGAAGTTGGCTGTCCAAAGATGAGCTGGGAAATTATCTCTGAATGTAGAAATCACTTCCCTTTTTAAGGCATTCAACTGATTGGATAAAAGCATCACACATTGCTCATGCAATCTCCCTGATTGATGCAGATGTAATCAGACATCCATGCAGTAAACTCACTGTTGTCTGAAGTCCATAAATGCTCTTGTATTACAATTAGCCCAGTGCTTGCTGGACCAAACACCTGGACACAATTACCTGGCCAAGTTGACACATTAGCCTAACCATCACAACATGTTAGGATTTGTACTGTTTGAAGTGTGCTCTGCTTCCTGGACATGTACATCTGTGTCTTTCATAAGAGTTGGGACATTTTTCACCATTATTTCTTCCAAAACTCCTTCTGTTCCCTTTTCCTTCTCTCTCAGTCTGGGATGCCTATAATGAATATGTTTGTGATTTTTATGTTGTCATTCAATTCCCTGTGTCCTTGCTGACTTTTTGTATTTTTTAAATCTCTCTGTTCTACTATCTGTGTGGTTTCAGATATTCTATCTTCACTGTCACTAATTCTTTCCTCTGCCTATTCAAATCTGCTACATTGTGCACCCAGAGTAATTTTAGTTTTTTGCATTATGCCTTTCAGCACCATTCAATCTGTTATTTTTTAACGTATATATTTATGATTTATTCTCTATGTTCTACCAGTGAATTCTTTATATCCTTTAGCTCTTCCTTCAATTTATTAAGTTGAACCATGATATTTGTTTTGATATGCATGTTTAATTGTTCTACATTCTGTCTCTCCTCCTGCTTTTCAGTTTGCTCATTAGACTTTTTCATGTCTTCCTGTTACTTTGATATGACTTGTAACTTTTTGCTTGTGTCTTGTCATCTGTTGATCTTGATGGGCTTATTCAGTTGGTTAGCTGCTCTTTTTACTCTGAGGTTTTATTTCATTTTGTTTAATTTTACTAATGGTCCTCTTTGACAGTTGGTTCCACTTATTCTATATCCATGTAGTTGTCTATATTCCCCCCACGCCACCCCCCAAAATTAAGATCATTAAAAAAGAAAGAAATAACAGGAGAAAATGAATAATAATAAAATGAATGGTATAGGAACCATAAAAGAGTCAGAAAAAAATAGATAAGAGGGAAAATTAGAAAGAAAGAAAAACAAAAAGTTTAAAAAGAGTGAAAATTAAAAAATAAAAAGGAATAAGAAATAAAAAGATGCAAGAAAAGGAAAAAATAAAAAGAAACCAAGAAAATAATTAAAAATAAAGACCAAGTAGATGAGACAAGAAGACAGAAAATGAAGACCAAATAAGAGAAGGTGGGATGAAAGAAAAGCAAAGGAAGAAAGATATCTGAAAGAAAATAGAAATAAAAAAATAAGAAGAAAAAAGAGCAAAATGGAAAAAAAAAACAGGAAAAAAATCAAGAAGAAAGCAGGCCTCCCTATCAGGCCACTAGCAACTGTCTCAGGCTACCAGTGCTCACCAATCACTCACCCTGTGTCCTGTCCCCTGGAAGTAATGTACCTGGATGTAGATTAAAAAATAAAGGATAAAGAATTAAAAAATATTTAAGGTAAAACTAAAAAATAAAAGAATCCTAAAAGAATCTCAGTCTAATTTACCTGTGGTGAGGCTGATTGTTCCACAGCTCCCCTTCCCTCAGGGATCTGGCTGGGTGACTGACAACCTTCTAAATCTTTCTCTCACTCCCATCTCTTCTGGGTAAGTTATGTACTTCACAGTTCACCAGCTGCTTCTCCCCACCCCATTTTCCCTCTTGCCAGTTATGTATCTAATGGCACCCAGGCTGCTTCTCTCTTCCTTGTTTTCCTTCAGGCTTTTTGGGCTTCTAATGGCCTGCTATCTGCTCCTCCCTGCCCCCATTTCCTTCAGGTCAGTTGGGTTTCTGTCAGCTCACCTGCTTCCTCTCCCAGCTCCCCTCTCACCCAGGGTGCTGAGTGCCTGTCAACCCAACCTTTCACTGACACAGCCCCTTTCTCTCCCAGGGTATGTCCATGTGGCAGCCCACCTGATTAGCTACTCTGTCTCTGGAGCCACTTCAGCACCAGCTAGCACCTTCCATTCCTAATGGCTGAGATCGAGTCAGCCCACATGATCTACCCTCCCTCTACTCTCTCCACCTGTGCTGGTTGGGTGCTGGTTCCCACATAGGGTTTCCCCACAGATCCCCCACCTAGAGAGCCTGCTTGGCACTGGGAGGCACCCCCAGTCACCTGGTGGCTTTTCTTAGTCTGGGAGCCAGCTGAGCACTCCTCTTCCAGCCAAATCACTTCCCTAGCTTCCCTCAACCTCAGAGCCAGCTGGATGCTTGGTTGCCTCTCCTATTTCCCACAGCTTTCCTCTCCCTCAGTCAACTGGGTCCTCTGTATCCAGCTGCCCTGTCTAATTGTCCTTATGATCCTAAAGTTTCCCTTCTCCCAGGTACATTTGCCTACATTCCTGCAGTTTCTGGTGAGGAAAGAGTACTGCCATTCCTACACTGCTATCTTGGATCCTCCCCCAAACTAACTATTGTAATTGCTGAAATATTTTGAGTGAATATATTACAATAAAATGCATTTAAATTTTTCATTTAAGTATACAGAAGGAAATGAAAATGAAAGCAATTTGGTACACTAAAAATATATATGAAATGCATAGTAATAAAAGGATTGAGGGGAATGAAAAAGTATAAAATTTACAAAGTCCAAATAACAAAAATGGCAGGAGAAAGTCCTGTGTTATCAGTAGCTACTTTAAATGTAAATGGACTAAACTCCAGTCAAAATGAAAATATTGACACAGTAAAGTGTAGAGGGTTCCTATTTTGAATGATGGAAATGGTTTAGTAATGAATGATGGTGATGGTAGCAAAATATTGTGAATTGAATTACCAGCAATAAAATACATTATCTGAATATGATTAAAAGAGGAAATGTTTGATCATATATCTGGTAACAGAGTAAAAAAAAATTTAAAAATTGAGTCATGGAGGTTTACCCAAATCTTTTGAAATTCTTAATAAATTTTAAATTATAAAAAATCAGAATATATAAAAATATATTTGTCATTCTGATCAAAGAAAATGTCATTTTGTTATAGGTTTAAAAAAACAAATATTGCATTAATAAACAGAAGACACAATGCATTACAAGATGAGAGATTAGTTTTAAATTTTATTAATAAATATTTTTCAAAGACCTCTAATTGCAAACAAAACAGGAATTGCAGTAAATTGCAATATTGATTACAGAACAAATATATGTCATAATACAGCAATTTATATTGACAGTATACATGAAAAGTTAAATTTTTCATATAAATTCATCCTCTTGAGGCAAATAATGCACATTTCAATATTTGAATAAATGATTGAACAGTGATGAACTAGTGAAAAGTTAACTTTTTGCTCTAAAATAGAAATTGAACTTTCTTTTAATTTTTCAAAAATCATTTAAGAAAATGAACAAATATAATTCTACAAAAAATATATAAATATAAATTAAATGGTTGCAAATCACTTGAATGCAAAAGAATATATTTAACAAATATTGCTAACATTTAAATAAAAATAATTAAATACTCAGAAAATGAAGGAAACATACTTTCATAAATATGTATTGAGCAGCACAAGAAATAAAAACTGCATTTCCAGATTGTGCAGATGAATTTTTAAAAGAAATTTTACCATCCTACCTAATAAATTTTTCATACAACTAGATGGTAATATCAAATTAACAAATGAAAATTCTTAAAAGAGGTCTATTTAAATTGATAAAAAAAATTAACGTGTTTATATATGTAAACAAATACTCCTGGAGTTCAAATGAGGAGGAAATTAAGAAAAAATTATGATTTACAATAGTAACAAAAATAAATAAATTTAACTAAAGATTTAAATGACTTATACATGAAAATGATTGTTTTCAGTTTATTAGAGCTTTGGGTAGGGTCATTCACCTTCTAAAGGAATAAATTTAACTAAAGATATAAATGACTTATACAAAGAAAACTACACAGCACTGTTAAAGGAAATCAAAGAAGACTTAAATAAATGGAAGAATATTACTTGTTCATGAATATGAAGACTAAATATCATTAAGATGTCTATATTACCCAAACTAATATGCAGATTTAATGAAATCCCAATAAAAATCAACACAGCATTTTTTACTGTATTGGCAAAACTAACTATGAAATTCAGTTGCAAGGGCAAGAGGCCCTGAATAGCCAAAGACATATTGAAAAAGAAAAATGAAATTGGAAGAATCACACTACCAGACTTTAAAACATACTACAAAGCTATAGTACTCAAAATCGCATTATATTGGCACAAGGATAGACTGACTGACCAATGAAACCAAATTGAAAGTTCTGATATACATCCTCACATAAACATTCTTCTGATATTCAATAAGGCCACCAAGCCCACTCAACTGGGAGAGAATGGCCTCTTCAACAAATCGTGTTTGGAGAATGGATATCCATATCCAAAGGAATGAGAGAGGAACACCAACTCACATCGTATACAAAAATCAACTCAAGATGGTTCAAAGATGTAAACATAATAGCCAAGACCATAAAGACTTTGGACGATAATATAGGGAAGCATCTACAGTACTTTGTAATAGGAAGTGGCTTCATGAAATTCACACCCAAACCACAAACAGCAAAAAAATAAATAAATAAATGGAACCTCTTCAAAATTAAAACCTTTTGCACCTCAAAAGAGTTTTTCAAGAAAGTGGAAAGACAGCCTACCCAATGGGAGAAAATATTTGGCAACCATATATCTGATAGGAGCCTAATATCCAGCATATATAATGAAATCCTATTTCTCAAAAATAAAAAGACAAACAACCCATTTAAAATATGGGCAAGTGATTTCAGCAGACACTTCTCCAAAGAAGAAATACAAATAGGTAAAGAGCACAAGAAAAGGTGATCAATATCACTATCTATTAGGGAAATGCAAATCAAAACCACAATGAGATACCATCTAACACCCATTAGTTCGGTGGCCATTAAAAACAGAAGACTACAAGTGTTGGAGAGGATGTGAAGGAATCAGAACGTTCATCCATTGCTGGTGGAAATATAGAATTGTGAAGGACAGTTTGGCATCTCCTCAAAAAACTAACTATAGATCTGCCATATGACCGAGAAATTCCACTGCTGGGTATAAACTCAGAAGAATTGAAAGCAAGGACATGAGGAGATATATGCACACCAATGTTCATAGCTGCATTATTCACTATTGCCGAAAGTTGAAATCAACCCAAATGCCTACCAATAGATGAATGGATAAACAAAATGTGGTATACAGTGGAATATTACTCAGCTGTAAGAAGGAATATAATACTAACACATGGGATAATATGGATGAATCTTGAGAACCTTAAGTTGAGTGAAGCAAGCCAGGCATTGAAGGACAAATATTACCTGACTTCTATGATTTAAGCAAATTGAGGTCACTCAGAGACCTAGAACCTGGAAGATAGGTTTACAGGAAACAAGAAGGGAGAAGAAAGTTGTGAGCTAACGCCCATATGGGGAAAATCTATGATAAGATAGAAGTGAATAGTTGTGCAATGAAGAGACATGACAAGGGTGTAAGGATACTATTGGGTTGGGTGGTGCAAGCTTGACAGAGGGGTAGGGTGGGGACAATGGGTTGGATGGTCCATGGAACTGGGGGGAGGGTTGGAGGAGGGAGCTGGTGAACACTGGGAATTGGTGGGTACATGGGTGAAACTAAAATGTTGAGAAAACTCTTATGGCAATATTACAAGGAAGGGTGACTGGTTTAAAGTGTTGAATGAAGGGAAGCACTTGTATCAGGTTGCACATGGGACAGTCCTCTAGAGAATGTGTGAGTGATCATTTTGTCATAGTGTGCTGTATCAGTGAGAGAAGACCCACATAATAAGTGTGAAAGAGTTGGACTCCCATGCTAGGGAGGCCCAATATGTTCTCAAACAGAGGGGAGTGTGTCTCTCAAGAGCATGGGCAGTTCCTCATAAGGGAGGACAGACAAATGTGTCCAATACTCAGCATTGTTGCAAGTATCTATGAATCTTGTGCATCAAGGAATGAAGCCTGGTGTCTGATGTGGACCCTGAGGGGTGGGGGAGGGAGGAATAGAATAGATTGAAGAGGGGGAATTTAGGGGGCAATGGAAGAGTTCTGCATGATCTTGCAATGATGGATACAGGCCATGTTAAATTTCATCACAAAATTATAAAAGTATATGGTCAAATATGTCAACCATAATGTAAACCATTGAGTATGGTTGGTAGCTATATTTCAATATTTACACATCAGTTGTAACAAATGTACCATCCACATGTAGAAACATTATCAGTAAGGAATGGAGAAAAGAGGGAAGATGTTGGGTATATGGGAGGCCCCTATATTCTTTATGTAGCTTTAGTCTGACCTAAAACTTCTTTGAAGACAATATAAAAATAAAAAGGTGGGACACCAGGGAGGAGATAGGGGAGGATGCCACTGAATATACAGGACAATATGAATTTTACCAGTTACTTATTTAACACAAGATAATAACTACAATAACAATAAATCCATTTACTCATTTGTTATACTCCCACTTTATTTTATTCCTCTAATCTGAGTATTTGGGATGATGTCTACTCTGCTTCATGGATTATTAGATTTTTTTTTGTGCCAAATTCCCATGTTTATTTACATCTGAAGTGTGTTTAATGAGTTAGGAAAGGGTGTAGTACATAACACCTGAACAGCAGCAAGACCTTCTGAGGAACTGAACATTGAATACAGTATAGTTCTATTTCCAAATTTGGGTGCTACTGCCATACATCCTGGTACTTATAATTGGTTTGCTCAACCTCAACCACCAACATATCAGTGCCACAGCCTGTAGATTACATTGGCCATTAGTTTAAGCACTGAGCCACCTGGATTTATTTCAGTCATTTGAATAACTATGCTATTGATATTTCTGTTTATTGAAGTGCAGCAAAGGTACCCTTCTGTCCCTTCTGTTAATAGTTCTCTGGAAGAGTTATAATGTTTGCATGTATTCTTTTGCATTTTATACCTTTAATGTGGTCAATTGATTTTTGAAAAAGGTGCCAAATTCACACAAATGAGAAAGAATAATCTCTACAACAAATGGTGTTGGGAAAAGTGGATAACTATATTCCAAAGAATGGAAATTGTCCTTACCTCCTATAATATATAAAAACTCAGATGGGATCAAGTAACTAAGTAGAACCACTAAAAGTATAATATCTGTTAAAGATTAAATAATTTACCCCTAAGACATGTTCTTAATCTTAATCCATTCCTGTGGATGTGAATCCATTCTAAATAGGACATTTTTAAAGTGTTATTTTTAGTTAATGTGTGGCCAACTGAATCAATTTGGGCTTTAATCCAATTATTGGAGTCCTTTATAAGCAGAATGAATTTCAGATGCAGAAAGCAAGCCACAGAAGAAGCTAGAAGCCAATGAGGCCTGGAGTAGAATGGAAAATGGCATCTTCATGTACACAGCCAAGTGACAGAAAAGCAAAGGCTCAATGTTCACTGTCATCCAGACTCAGAACATCACAGTCTTCAGGGAGAAAGAATCACTTGCTAATACCTCAAGTTTGGACTTCTGCCATCCTCAAAACCATTGTTTAAGCCAATGTAGTTTAATGTATTTGATTTAGGAGCCAGGAAACTAAGACAAACTCATAGAAGGAAACATAAGGAAACCTCTTTAGGATCTTGTATTAGGTAATGGTTCCTTAGCAGTTACAACAAAAGCAAAAGACCAAAGAAAAAAACATATAGATTATTAGAATGTCATCAAAATAAAAACTCTTTGCATCAAAGTAATTTATCATGAAAGTAAAAGAAAAGGTGGAGAAATGGAGAAAATATTTTGAAATCATTAATCAGATAATGGTTTATTACCCAGAACATATAAAAAATCTTTCAACTTGACAACATAAAGACAAACACTCCCATTAAAAAATGGGCAAAACATGAGAAGATTTTTCTTCAGAGAAGATAAGCAAATGGCCAATAAGCCCATGAAAAGATGCACAAAATTATTGACATCAGGGAAATGGAAATTAAAATTAAAATGAGCTACCATTTTATGCCAAGTGGAATGTCTGCTATTAAGATAAAACAAAATCACAAGTGTTAGAGATGGTGTAGAGCAATGGAAACACTTGCTCATTCTTGGAGGGAATGTAAAATGGTGCTGATGCTTCCACTGTGGAAAACCATTTGGTGGCTCCTCAGATTTAACAACAGAATTACCACATCACCTGGTATTCCCACTTCTAGGTAGATACACTAAAGAATTGAAATCAGGGACTCAAACAAGTATTTGGACTAGAATGTTCATAGTGGCATTATTCACAGTTGTCAAAAGATTGAAGCAACCCAGTGTCCATCACCAGATGTATGGATAAACAAAATGTGATATATACACCCAATAGAATATTATTCAATGCTAAAAAGAAATGAAGTTCTGGTACATGCTACTACATGCAATAACTTGAAGACATCATGTTGTATGAAAAAAGCCAGGCCCAAAAGAACAAATATTTTTGATGATCTGATATGAAATAATTAGAATTTGAAAATTTATAGAGTCAGAAACTAGAATATTAGTTACAGGGGCCCAGCCAGGGTAGGGAAGGGAGACTTAATTATTAAGTAGTAAAGAATTTCTGTTTGGGGTGATTGAAGATTAGAGTAATGGATGGTGATGTTGGTAATGCAACATTGTGGATATTAACACAATTGAATTTCATATTGACAAGTGGTTAAAATTGAAAAATTTTGGTTGCATATATTTTACAGAATAAAAATTATAAAAAAGAGAACTGTACAACACAAACCAGTGAATCCTAAAGTATACTATGGATGGCGGTTAACATTATATTCATGATAATATTGTTTCAACAATTTTAACAAAAGCACCATACTCATGCACAGTGTTAATAATAGGAAAAATTTTTGTGAGGGCTTTGGGGGGTGTCTATAACTTTTACATGTTTTTTTTTTCTGTAAAACTACAAATTCTCTAATAAAAATGAATTAAAATAATATTTTATATTTTCATATAAAATGCAAACCTTTATATAAATTTCTAATTTCATTTGCTCTAAATGACTTCAACTATTATTTTCAAATATTTATTATTTTATATATATTATAACCTGAAAATACAATGCTATTATTTTGGTTTTATATGGTTGACATTTACAGAAATTTCACGTATTTCCCAAGACTTGTACTCTTCATTTCTTTGTGTGGATTCAATTTTTCCTTTGATATTGTTTTCTTCATACTGAGGGACTCCTTTAGCTTTTCTTCTACTGTAGGACTTTTTACAACAAATGTTCTGAACTTTCATTTATCTTAAATATTTTTGTGGATAATTTCACAAAAATTTTCACTAGATACAGAATTATTTTTCTTTTTGTCTTTTCACACATTGTAATTTCTTCTTCTAGTCATATTGCTTTTTATAATAACTCAGTAATAATGGTTTTGTTCCTTGCTCCACATTCCCCCAAATATCCTCCCCTCCCTCCCCCATCTTTCCATGTTATATGCACTCCCTGTTCCACTCTGGCTGCTTTGAAGTATTCCTTTCTATCTTTCATTTTCTGTAGCTTCATTATGATGTGCTTCTGTGTGGAAAGAGGATGGTGGTGTGGGTATGTTTATGTATTGGATTTATCTTGCTGGGTATTTTCACAATTTCCTAGATCTGTAATTGATGTTTTCTCCAAAATTTATAAAATTCCAACCACTTTATTCAATCTTTTGTCCCATATATACTCAGTTCTTGTTATTTAAACAGCTTTGCTTGTTTGTTTTTTCTTTTTCCCTTAGCTCCTCAGTTTGACAAACATTTTTGTCCCTGGTTTCAAGTTGACTGACACTCTCTTCTATAGCCACCAATCTACTGATTAGCGCTTTTTGAAAATTTGTCATTAACATATATTTTGCTTTTTCTCTCTAGAGTTTCTATGTAGTTCATATCATTTCAGTCTGCTTTATTTATGCTGTGATTTCATATATATTTTCTCATTAGGATTGCCTATTCCTTAAACTGGTAGACATATGTTTAAAACTGTTGTAAAATACCTGGCTGCTAATTGAAACTTTGGGTTCATCTTGAAATCTTTTCCTATTAACTCTTTTTTTCATTAATATGCTTCATCTTTTACTTTATGTTTGGTATGTTTAATATAATATATGGTACTTTGTGAATGGCATATTGTAGGGAGTCTGGATTATGTTATCTTTTGATAACAGGTATTGAGTTTTGTTCTGCCTGGTAATAAATTCCTTGCAATGCCTTTTGAACTTCCTAGGATCTATATTATTCTTTTTTTAAAGGAAGATCTATTTCATTTTGTCCCAAGTCTGAGAGTATGATATATATTACAGGGCATTTTCCTATTCTCTTAATGTGTTGTCTTTGTTTGTGTGTGTTGTCATACTGGCTAGGACATAAATCCAGCTTCTCCTAGCCTGTCATGACTGTTGATATTTATGCACTTCTCTCAGTCCTCTAACAGTCATTCTTGGCCTGTTAATTCTCCAGCTGTGCATATACAGCTCAGCTTTCAGCAAAGAATCTACAGAGAATCACAGTACTGATATTTCAAACATTTTTTTTGAAAACCTGTCTTTAATGTTACAGAATCTTCAACTAGTAGAAACCCTAATATCTGCCTTTTCATATAGTCAAGACCTTTATGCTCTGCTTGTTCTTTGTATCTCCCTGATCAGCAAGCAGTACAAAAAACAAGTAGACATGAGTCCCTTCTCATATATTTCAATTATCTCATGGATAACTGACCTGTTATATGTGTTTCCAATCATTACAAATAGTTTCAATGCATTGTTTAGGGTGGCTGGGGAATTCTTGTACCACTTAAACTGACATAGCAGAATTCAAAAACTGACAAAATTTTTAACTGACTTCTGATGTCAAAGATGATATATTTAGATAACTATATTATTAACTTTTCTATTTAATATTTCCATTAATCATCTGAGTGTCAATTTATCTTATATGCAGTACTATGAACTACTCATATTGCCATCCATTATAAAATTATTCTAGAGTTAAATATTTTATTTCCTATTTGAATCAGAAAAACTTAAAGTGGCATTTTTCTGTTTTATTTATTTTTAATTTTCAAATTGAAAATCCCCACATTTTTTATGTTTTGAACATTAATTAAAGTATACTGTATTTTTGTCAAAGTATTTCCTATAGGTAAAATTTGAAAAGTTTTTGACATTTATGGATTAATTGTAATACATTTTTATAAATGAATCATAGATGTTGGGAAATAAAGTTTCAAATATTGCTATACAAATGTCAAATTATCTAATATATTAATAAATGTGGGAGTTGTAGTGCTGGAGTATTTAGACAATAAATGTTTTTGATCCATTGTGCCATTTCATTTATTTAATTTTCTCAATATGTGTTTAGCTGAATATCTACAACATCCAGGTATGGTGTAAACAATATTGAAAAGAATAAAAGTTCTTTGTCATCTTGGCCCTTTATTCTATCTAGGAGATTCAGAGAAATATAAAGTAGTAAATCATTTGCCACGTTAGAATGTGAAAAACAGTATTGAAAAATGAAAATTAACATAGCCTAGGTGGTCAGAGGTTTGGTTGCAAGGGCAAAACAAAGCAATAGGAAATTGTGTGGTCAGGAATGTTTCAAGAAAAAGTTGGCATTTGATCAAAGATTTGAAGAGGGAAGACTAAGCCATATATGTTCATGAGAAGAAAGTGTTCCAAGTAGGTTTATCTCCAGTGCAAAGGTCCTGTGCAAGTGGTGGGCCATGTAAATTGAGGAACCATGAGGGTGACATTCTACTGTTTGGGGTGGGGATAATAATCAACCAAGCCCATTTTATAGGTGATGATAACTGATATGGAGGAAAACTAAATGAAGGGGGAGTGGTCCATGGAGTCAGTAGGGTTACTATCTTAAAATATAACTTGTAGAAAACTCTTTAAGGATAAGAACACATTTGTGTAACTGAAAAGAAGTGAAGCAGAGAGTCATACAAATATCTGGAGGATATTTCTTTTTCCATAGGAATTTTTTATTGTTAAGGTGCAACATACATTTTTTAATACAACAACAAAAATAGTTAATGAATTGAAAAGTAATAAACTGAGCAATAAACACTCAAAACAAAATATTTTGCATTGGAATCATGTTAAGATGAATATGGGATTTCATTACCATCTTACTAAAATTTTCTTATGTGTTACTAGACTATATACCCCCTGTTTTCTGTAATCATGCAGATCTGAATAGAAGTTTGGATGATTAAATAAATGAAAAGTCCATTTACTGCAGAGTATCATTTCACAAGACAGCCAAACTGGGTCAGAAAAATGGAATAGTAAAACCAATGTTCTATAATATTAGTTATTTGTGTCTTTTTATCTCAATACAAATCATTATTTGTGAAACACACATACTACTTACATGGAATTAGAAGAAATAGAGTTTCTCAACAAACCAAATGCTAGTAAAGACATTAAATCTATAGTCAAGAACCTCCCAATAAAGGAAGGCCCAGGACCAGATGGCTTCAATGGGAATTCTCCAAACATTTCAAGAATTAATTCCAATTCTTCTCAAACTTTTCCAAAAAATTGCGGAAGAGGGAACACTCCCTAACACACTAAATGAGGTCAACATCACTTTCATACCAAAGCCAGATAAAGATACTGCAAGAAAAGAAAACTCTGTACCAGTATCTCATGCCTATAGATGAAAAAATCCTCAACAAAATACTAGCAAACCTATCCCAACAACGTATTAAAAAAGTTATACATTATGATTATGTGGGTTTTATTCCTGGTATGTAAGTTTGGGCCAACATAAGATAATTTATTAATGTAATATACCACATTAACAAAATGAAGGAAATAAAAATCATGATGATCTTAACTGAGGATGAAAAGGTATTTCACAAAATAAAGCACATATTTTGAGGAAAAACACTTAGAACACTAGCAAAGGAAGGAATGCCCTCAACATAATAAAGAGAATATATGAAAAGCCCACAGCTAACATGATTCTTATTGCTGAAAGACTGAAAGCTTCCCCTCTAAATTAGGATCTAGAAAAGGATGCCTACTGTTATGACTGTTCTTCAATATATTAGTGGAAGTTCTAGCTAGAATAATGAGACAAGAAAAATAAATAAAAGGCATCCAAATTGGAAAAGAAGAAATAAAACTTTCCTTATTTGCAGATGATATGATCCTATATATGAAAGATCCTGAAAATCAACATTAGAACTGAGAAATGATTGCAGCAAAGGGGCAGGGTACAAGATCAACACACAAAAATGAGTAGTGTTCATATACAAAACCAATGAACAATCAGAAGAAGAAACCAATATAAATTCCATTCACAGTAGAAACTAAAAGAATACAATATCCAGGAATATACTTAACCAATTATGTAAAGGGCTGATATGCAGGAAAGTACAATGCATTGCTAAAAGAAATAAAAAAATTATAGGGAGCAGATGTGTCTCAAGCAGTTGAGCACCCACCTCCCACATAGGAAGTCCTGGATTCAGTTCCCAGTGCCTCCTAAAGAAGATAAAGAAACAATGAACAAACATTGAGCAAAAACAATGAGCAAAAAGACTTCAAGCCATCTCAGGGGGCAGGGAACATACCATTAAAAAAAGAGGAAGACATAAATAAATGGAAAGACAGTCCAGATCATGGATTGGAAGACAAAATTTCATTCAGATGTCAATCTTACCCAAAGCAATTTATATATCCAACATACTTCCAAGCAAAATTCCAACAGCCTTTTTTTAAAAAATGGAAACTACAATCATCAAATTCATACGGAAGTGTAAATGACCTAACATAGTTAAAGCCATACTGAATATGATGATTGAAGTTGGAGGACTCATAATTTCCTATCTTAAAACTTATTACAAAGCCACAGTAATAAAAACACGATGGTACTGGCATAAGGACAGACATATAGGCCAGTGGAATCAAATTGAGAGACTAGAAACCAACCTTCACATTCAATGGCCAACTGAGTTTTGACAAAGGGGAAAGGTCATTCAATTGGGAAAGAATAGTCTCTTCAACAATTGGTGCTGTGAAAACTGGACTTCCATTTGCAAAATATGAATATCTTTACCTCACACATTATATAAAAGTCAACTCAAAAATGGTTAAAAGACATAAATATAAGAGCCAGAAATATCAAACTCTTACTAGAAAATAGAGAAACATCTTTAGGACTTTGTGTGACGCAATGAATTCATAGATTTCACGTGCAAAACATAATAAACAAAAGAAAAAAAATAGATAAATGGGACATTATCAAATGTAAAAATTTTTGTGCCTCAAAGGATTTTATCATGACAGTCAAAAAACCTACACCATGGGAGAAAATATTTGGAAACCACCTCTCCAATAAAGGTTTAATATCCAGACTATATGAAGAAATCCTTCAAATTAACAAAAAAGACAATAACTTCAAGTAAAAACTGGGCAAAAGACTTGAATAGTCATCTCTTCAAAGAAGATAAACAAATATAGAGAAATGTCTTGAAAAGATGCTCAACATCATTTGCCACATGGGAAATGATAATCAAAATCAAAATGAAATACAATTTCACATCCACTAGAATCTCAGCTATTAAAAATAAAGAGGAAAATAACAAGTTCTAGAGAGGATTCATAGCTATTGGAAGACTCATTTATTGCTGGATGTAATATAAACTGCTGCCACTACTGTGGAAGACAGTTGGTGATTTCTCAGAAAGGAAACTATAGAGCTTCCATACAACTCAGCCATTCCACTACTACATATATACCCAAAGGTATTGAAAGCCAGGACTCAAATGATATTTGCACACCAAGTTTCATAGCAGCATTATGCACAATTGCCAAAAGATCAAAGTAACCCAAGTGTACAAGAACAAGTGAATGGATAAATAAAATGTGGTACATGCATACAATATAATATACATCCGTAAAAGGGAATGAAGTCCTGATTCACATGACAACATAGATGCAATTTGAAGATATCATGATGAGTGAAATACACCAGACACAAAAGGAAAAATATTGTTTGATCTCAGTGATTTGAAATAATTAGTGTAAGCAAACTAATAAAATCATAAACTAGATTATAGTTTAACAGGGGATGTGGTAGGGGAAGGGAATGGGAAGTTAAGACTTAAAATGTACAAGGTTCCTATTTGGAATGATAGCAATATTATAGTAATGGAAGGAGGTGATGATTGAAAAATATAGTGAATATAATTACCAGCAATGAAATATATATTTAAATGTGATTAAACGGAGAAATAGTAGATCATGTACATAGTAACAGAATAAACACTTTAAAAAATTCTAATCATGGAAGTTTCCCCATCTCCTTTGAAATTCTTAATAAATTTTAAATTATAAAAATTCAATGTGTCTGAAATATGTTTAATTATAATTAGAGTAAACAAAGAAAAATGCTTGTCATTTTGCCACAGATTTTTTAAAAACATTTATTTATTTATTTCTCCCCCCCCTCTTTGTTGTTTGCACTTGTCTGCTCTCTGTGTCTGTTTGTTGTGTGCTCACTGTATCTGCTTGTGTTATTTTAGGAGGCACCAAGAATGGAACCCTGGACCTCCCATGTTGGATGGAGGTGCCCAGTCACTTGATCCACATCTGCTCTCTGATTTTTGTGTCTCTCATAGTGTCTCCTCATTGCATATCCTCATTGCATCATTTCATGTCATGTTGCATCAGTTCATTGTGTCAGCTCACTGTGCCAGTCTTTTGCAACAGCTCACTGTCTTGCTCATTTTCTTTAGGAGGTCCCAGGCACATAACCTGGGACTTCCCATGTGGGGAAAAGGTGCACAATTACTGGAGCAATATCTGCTCCTAGATTTTTAAATAAAAACGGAGTGGATTAATAAGCAGAGAATACATTTCATATACAAATGAGAGATTAGTTTTAAAGCTTTATTAATAAAGAATGAATAATTAACAAAGACATCATTAATTGTAAATGAAAAAGAGGAATTGCAATAAAAATAAATTCTAGACATTGATTTCAAAGCAAAAATATGTCATAACACAGCAATTTATGTAGAAATTTTATAGGAAAACTCAATTTTTTCCTATAAATTCAGGCTCTTGAAGCAAATAATACACATTTTAATATTTAAGTAAATGATTTATCAGTGATAAACTAGTGAAAATTTGTCAACATTTTTTCCTAAAACAGAGGTTGAAATCTTTTAATCTTTCAAAAATTATTTAAGAAAATTAACAAATATAATTTTTTTTGAAAAATAATTGTGAAAGTTTTTTATTTCAATTATTTATTTGCTTTATTGTCTCCTGGCAGTCAAGGAGATCTCTGTCTTTTTTCATTTTTTTATTATTTTTTTTATTTTTTAAAAGATACTTAGATTTCATAAATGTTACAGAAAAATTGTAGGGATTCCCATATGTCCCACCTCCCACTCCTCCCACAACGTCCCACATAAATATCCTTCATTAGTGTGGCATATCACCTGCAATAGATATACACATCTTGAGGCTTTGCCACTAAGCATGGACCATAGTTCACATCGTAGACCACACTTTTTCACACATGGTTCTGCATGTTATATAATGATATAAAATGGCTTATATCTGTCATTGCAATGTCACTCAGGATAATTCCCAAGTCCCAAAAAAGTCCCTCTATTACACCTGCGTTTCCCTCTCCCTGTCCCTAAAGCATCTGGTGGCCACTGACTCCACATTAATGTTGCAATTACTTCCACTGCGTGAATCCCAATATGTCTATAACAGAATACCAGAAAGTTCACTCTAGTCCATAGGTCTTCCCCCAATCCTGAGGAGTCTGAGATGGTGATGTCCACTCCACCTCCAAGTGAGAGGGGGCTTACATCTCATGGACTAAAATGGATGGGATTATCCTGCCTGCAGCTGCAGACTCTCTCCATTCCTTGGGATGGCTGTTGTCCATCATCATCTCCCCACCAGGTGTCCAGGGTGAGTCCATTGAGCTATAGAGTAGGAGTTGTAACTCCACTGAGATTCCAGGCCCAGCAGGCACATGGACAGCCCAAAGACTTTGGTCTCTGGATGTACACCTACAAACTCAGGCAACACATATAGCTTTGAATAGAAGAAACAAATGGACCATGTGCAGGGAAGACGTATTTGGGTCCAACTCTGTCACACTCAGGAGCAAGGACTCCAAAGTAGGGCCCACTGATAAGGTGCAAAACTTTGGGGCTATCCACCCTGATATAGGACCTGGATGTCTCCAGAGCCCTCAGGAGACCCTCTGTTTGAGGTGTATCCACATTGGAAGCCTATGAGGTCCTCCTGAGATGTGCATAAGCATTACTTCTGGGATGACCTCCTGACTTATTTTGAAGTCTCTTAGCCATATGAACACATTTGTCTTTACCTTTTCCACCTTTTATTTGAGTTCTTTATCCAGTTGTATTGCCTGTTGGCACTTGTTAGTAATCCCTCATTGCCAGGGAGGCTCCTACCCAGGAGTCATGTCCCAGGCTGGGAGGAAGGTAATGCATTCATATGCTGAGTTTGGCTTAGAGAGAGGCCACGTTCGAGCAACAAGGAGGCTCTCCAGAGGCAACCCTTAGGCACCCTATAAAAATAGGCTAAGTTTCAACGTCAAGAGCAAAGACTCATAAGGCTAGTCATCAATAACAAGAACCCATCAGTGGATCATAATCCTTTGCCAGACACTGCCCTTGCACTTAGGGGACTATTGCTACTCCCTTGGAGAATATGGCAGAGCTCTCCAGGATGGGAATTCAGTATTCTCTCATTTATTGAGTGGTTCTACACCCACTCTGATGATGCCCCATGAGCATTTGAACAATTTTTTATACCTTTTAATTATGTTCAGGTGAACTTCCTCCCATTCACTCTCCATCCCTGACACCCCCCACCAGTGATCCTCTCCCACCCCAGGTGTAACCCTTCTGTGATGCAAAGCTTGTTTAAAGATTCAGCCAATACAATAGCCAAATACAATTAATAGTAAAATGAAATAATAATGATGTTTAAATGTAAGAGATAAAATACATGAAAACTCAAAAAAAACTAAAAATAAAATAAAATTAAAGGATTGAGTTATTCAAAAAATGAGAAAAAATTTAAAACAAAATTTTTTTGACACTTTGCCTTTTATCACTGCACTATCTGGTTTCCAGTCTGTACCTTGTGACCTTCCCTCTCACACTCCCCAGTGTCTCACTATTTTTTCATTTAATTTTCAAAGAAGTTTTAGGTCACAGCAAAATCACACATGCAATAAAAGACATTCGCATATACCCAACCTCCTCCCCATTTCCTCATCCCTTATTAAAACCTTTTTGTATGTGGATGGTAGCATTGTTATAACTGATATACAGAGAGTGAAACATAGCTACTAAACATTGTCAATGGTTTATAGTATGGTTTACATTTTGGATCATACACTATTATAAATTTTGTTGATGTTTACCATATCCTCTGTCCATCACTGTCAAGTAATGAAAAACATTTCCATTGACCACCAAATACCTCTGTTTGATCTATTCTGTTCCTCCTTCCCCATCCCCTTGGGTCCCATGATGACTCCCTGGCTTGACTCATTGGTTGACAAGGTTCATAGTTACATGCAACAAGAGGTCATGACCCACTGGTTTGTCCTCCAGTATTAGGAACTGCCCTTGCTCTTCAGAGATGCCCACCCATCTAATTCTTCTCTCCCTTCAGTATCCTGGGTATTATAACCCACCCTTCCCAATCTACCCACCTGTCAACCCTGTACCACTCAACCCAATATATCACTACCCTCCAGTCCTATCCCATCAGTACACAAATACACACTATCACTTTACCATGGGTTATGTTCATATGGGTGATAGCCCACACCTTTCTCTTTTCTTTCTCTTTCTTGTAAAACTATATTTCAGACAAGAGTTCCCAGAGACTGATCAGTTTCCTTAATTAATATCAGTGAGGTTATGTACTGTTCATCCTTCAATGCCTGGCTTGCTGCACTCAACATAATGTCTTCCAGATTCATCCATGTTATCCTGTGTGTTAACATTTTATTCCTTCTTACAGCTGAGTAATATTCCATTGTATATATGTACCACATTTTATTTATCCATTCATCTGTTGATGGGCACCTGGGTTGCTTCCAACTTTTTGCAATAGTGAACAATGCCGCTATGAACATTGGTGTGCATATATCTGTTCATATCTTTGCTTTCAGTTCTTCTGGATATATACCCAGCAGTAGAATTGCTGAATCATATGGAAGGTCTCTAGTTAGTTTTTTGAGGAACTGCCAACATGTCTGCCACGTGGCTGGACCAGTCCACAATCCAACAGCAGTGGATGAGGTTCCCAATCCTCCAAATCCTCTCCAACATTAAGTCTGTTGTTTTTTTAATAGCCACCATTCTAATGGGTGTAAAATGGTATCTCAATGTAGTTTTGATTTGCATTTCTCTAATAGCTAGAGATGTCGAGCATTTTTTCATGTGCTTTTTAGCCATTTGTATTTCTTTCTTGGAGAAGTGTCTTTTCAGGTCACTTGCCCATTTTTTCAATGGGTTGTTAGTCTTTTTATTTTTGAGGTGTATTATTTCTTTATATATGCAGAATATTGGGCTCCTATCAGATACATGGTTGCCAAATAATTTCTTTCATTGGGTAGGCTGCCTTTTTATTTTCTTAATAATGTCCTTTGAGGTGCAGAAGTTTTTAATTTTGAGGAGATTCCATTTATCTATTTTTTTTTCTTTGCTGCTCATGCTATCTGTGTGAAGTTCATGAAACCATTTCCTATTACAAGGTCCTGTAGATGCTTCCCTACAGTATCTTCCAAGGTCTTTATGGTTTTGTCTCTTATATTTAGATGTTTGATCCATCTTGAATTGATTTTTATATAAGGTGTGACATAGTGTTCCTTTCTCATTCTTTTGGATATGGATGTCCAGTTCTTCATGCACCACTTGTTGAAAAAGGCCATTCTCTTCCAACTCAGTGGGCTTGGTGGCCTTGTCGAATATCAGGTGACTGTATATATCAGGATTTATATCAGGACTCTCAATTCAGTTCCATTGGTTGATATGTTTATCTTTGTGCCAATAACATGTGTTTTATACGACTGTAGCTTTGTAGTAAGTTTAAAGTCAAGTAGTGGGAAGTGGGTGTGGCTTGATCAATAGAGCTCCCATTTATCATATGGGAGGCCCCGGGTTCACTTCCTGGGGCCCCCTTGTGAGGGCAGGCCGGCCCGTGTGGCCCAGTGGGCTGATGCAGCAAGACCACACAGCAGGGGGAGATAAGCAGACACAGAAAAAACGCACAGCAAATGGACATGGCAAACACAAGCAGCAAGGTGGGGATAAATAAATAAATAAATAAATCTTTAAAAAATAAATAAATAAAGTCAAGTAGTGTGATATCTCCAACTTCATTTTTCTTTTTCAATATGTCTT
>JAQZBX010034178.1:0-25093 GCA_029593785.1 Cabassous unicinctus
CTTCCATTCTTAAATAGTTAACTAGTACTTTCTCAGCTTCTTCATTTCCTGCTCAATCCTGACCCCCCAATCAAGCTTTTGCTCAACTATCCAGTGGGAACTGCTCTCTTGGACATGACCACAAGCCACAGAGTTACTAAATCCCACAGCTGCATCTCAGTGTTAACCTCCTTTAGCCTTTCAGTTGTACCTGACATCGATGAACCTCCTAACCCCTTTCTCTGCATGTTCTCTTCCTTTGGCTTCCGTGGGGCTGGTATTTTCTCATGTCTCAAGTGCTTCCGTTTCCCCATTCCCTAAACTTCTTTTTTATCCCAGAAAGGACCTGTATCCGTCTCAGGGATACAGGGAAAGCCCCTTTTAGGAAACAACTCTTGAAGTAGGAGCTTACCAGAAGGACAAGCAGGGAAAGGGCATTTCTGGCAGAGTGAACAGCATGTGCAAAGTTGAGGCCAGCCTGGTGAACTGAAAGCCTCAGTTTGATGCATCTAAAGCTGCACTAGCAAACATGGCAGACATTACCACATGTGGCTGCTCAGTATTTGAGAGGTGGCTTGTCTGAATTGAGATGTGCTGTAAGTGTAAAATACACACGAGATTTCAAAGGCTCAGTACCAAAAAGGGAATGTAAATTTTTATTTTTTTTTACTAATAAACATGTTGAAATGGTATTTTGGATATATTGGGTTTTTTTCTTATTTTTTTATTTTTGGATATATTGTTTTAAATAAAATATATTATTAAAATTATTTTCATTTGTTTCTTTTTACTTTTTAATGTGGTGATTAGAAACTTTAAAATTACATATGTAGCTCACAATATTTTTTCTAATGTTTAGTGCCAGTCTAAAGTACAAGGGCAAGTCAAGAGAAGGAAAGAGAAGCAGGAGATTCTATAACTCATCTTCTCCTTTCTATTCCCACAGTAAAGCTCAAGCCCTAATTACCTCTCATCTAAGACCATTTTGATGGTTGTACTGGTCTCTTCTGCAGTCTTAGGCCTAATTGCAACTTTTCCTATATACTGTAATTATATTAATCTTTCTGAAACACAGTTTTAACCTCATCCCTTCACTGCCCACTTATTTGTCTTCTGGGATTCCCCTGACCTTCCGAACTAAGCCTAGCTTTCAAAGCTTTCTACTATACAAGTCTAACCCGCATTTATAAGATTACCTACTACTGTTTCCCTTCTTGTGCTTCTGGATATGCCAAACTGGGGGAGCCACCTAAACTTGACCTACATTTTTCAACTCGATGCTTTTGCCTCTGCTTAGAATACCCTCTCCCAAATTTCTGCTTACCAAAATCCTACTAGATAATAATGATAATGTGGTTATATTTTAAACAAAGAAAGAGTATGTGGGGAGGGGGGAGGAACGACCTTCCCTTGGAGATACAAACTGAAGTTTTACGGATGAAATTTTCTTTAAATACTGCTAGGACTTCAGGATCTGTATCAAAAACCTTTTCCTTCATGAAGCTATTCCTAATCCCACCCAAATCTTCAACACAACACACAACACTTACAAGGCATTATGTGCTAAGCATCACCCTAGGAGCTGGGTAAACTAGACCTCAAGAGTTCAGTCTAACAGGGGAGAGCTACATAAACCAACAAATACCATGGACTCTGGGCGTCTGGGCAAGAGGATTAGGCTATGACGTTGGTAACCACACAGCTCCACTCTCAAGTCCTAACCCAATCTTGTTGTAGACAGAAGGAAGCATCCTACAAAGTGGTACCCGAAAGCCCTATTGGGATGCTTCTCCACTGAAGAGCCAGGACAGCTTTTCTGTTTTTTTTGTTTTTTTTTTAAAGGAGGTTCCAGAGATTGATCCTGGGACGTTCGATACATGCAAAGCACGCACTCAACCACTGAACTACACCGGCTCCACCGCCAGGACAGCTTTTGCAGCTTTTCTTCTGGTAATCCAGTTCTGTCTTGGGTACTGTCACACATGCACTTCTCTTTCCCTTAAGAGAAGATCTATCTTAGCCATCATTGGTGCCTACTATGCAATAGGCAGTTATTAAACATTTAAGAGTTAACTGGATGCTCTAAGAATGACTGAAGTGATGAATGCACAAATATGTGATTACACGGAATACCACTGATTGTACATTTTGGACGGATTTATGTTTTATTAATATATATCAATAAAATTGATTTGTTAAAGACAAAAAGAGTTAACTGGAAAGTAAAGTAAGTTGTTTATTTTTAATTTTGTGTGAATGCTTTGACTTCAAAATTACTGATGATACAGTTTAACAAAGGCTGGATACTGAAATCAAGCACTTAATTTTTTTTTTATTTTTTTTTAAAGATTTATTTATTTTATTTATTTATCCCCCCCTTGCTGCTTGTGCTGCTGTGTCCATTCGCTGCGTGTCTTCTCTGTGTCTGCTTATCTCCCCCTTGCTGTGAGGTTTTGCCGCATCAGCCCACAGCGCCGCGAGCCGGCCTGCCCTCACAAGGAGGCCTCGGGAAGCGAACCCGGGCCTCCCATATGGTAAACGGGGGCTCTATCCACTGAGCCACACCCGCTTCCCAAGCACTTAATTTTATAGCTTCAAAATGATCAACAACAGCTTGTCCCAACGTGCTTACCGTTTTTGTTCTTCACATTAGGATCTGCTCCACTTTTGAGAAGCTTTAAGGCACAATGCTTATGGGCCCGGTAAGCTGCACAATGCAAGGGTGTATTTCCCAACTGATCTGAACAGTTAACATCAGGAGGATTGGGTCTGTTGAGCTAACAATGAAAGAAACACAAGGCGGAATTATATATAAAAGACAGACTTCCTCCCATAAAACACAAGACGATTTCTAAACGTTTCAGGTGTATCCCCATACCACAACGCCTGAAGAACAGCTGGGCAACCTGGCATGGGGGCTGCTCACAGCTTCTTGCTCACTGAACCAACCACCCCTGCCACTTCCCATGCGTGTTCTCAGGTGCCATGAAATCTCAGGCCTGGCTCTGGGCCCCACGCTCCTGACAGAAGGTGCTGCACACCCTGCCAATGCCACCCACCCACCCCTGGACATTAAGATTCCACTAAGATCTGCTCCCTTCTACCCATCTTGCAATTCAAACAGGTGATGACAAAGTTGTCATTCAGAGTCATCAAGACCGTAAATGTTATATGTGTAAAGGTCAAAGTTCTACTGAATTTGTTGTTCCCAACGTACTGTTTTAGAGACTTCTTTATATAGTCTCCATTTCACAAATAGTTTGGAAAATGTTTTTGGCACTATATTTGGAAGCCAAAGAAGCCATTTTAAATGTACTGAATTCAGAACAAATTTAGAGTTTCATGTTTAATGAGACTATGCAGGCAATGAAATCTGAAAAGTAGGTCTAAGGAAGAAAAAGAAAAAAGGGAAAAAAAAAGAAATAAGCAAAGCTTTCAGTCTTCCCTAACACCCACATGATATAAATATTGCAATACTTTCCCTTCTTTATATGCTACACTCTAGAAGTAAAGCATTCCTTTCAGAACTTAAGCTCATGAAATTAGAGAAAACAATTCCTTTAAAGGGTCCTATATATTATGTTTCAATTTTAAATTGACTTAATTTGAAGGCAAAAAATAAAATAAAAAAAGGCTGCCTTTACATTTACTATTTGCCTTGATACACCAGATTCTTATCAGTCAGGTTTTCAGTGTAGGGATGGGAGGGGAAATCAGAAATTCAGAAAGAAGCATCTCAATTTAAAATGTGTCCTACTTAAACTATTACCATGATAGGTGTTTTTAGATACTTAATGACATTTGCTTTATTTTATGCTCTCTGGAGTTTTGGTTCTCACAATACAACTAAGTTCTGAATTTAACATTAAGTAAAAATTTCCAAGAAGTATAAAGTAAGGAAATACTGTTTTTTTGTTTGTTTGTTTGTTTTTTACCAGTGCTGTGAGTTCTGCTGTTTTGCCTTCTCTTGCTGCTGCTAAAAGTAATTCCTCAAGCTTTCTTTGTTGAGTCCTTTCAACAGCTGCAAAAGGAGAGTACATATTACTCTTCTCCTAGACAGGATCTTACTAGCAAATTCATTACAAAAATGCATGAAGAATAAAGCGGTCATGGTGAGAAAATTCAAACTGTTTTGAATTGTAATTTAAATGCACTTAGACTTTACTATTTTCATTGCCTTATATTTCAGATTGTAGAGTTCAGTTTCTTTCAGGTTTGGATGAATTTATATTTTCAATTCAGAGGTCTTTAAGTAATTTGCTCACCACAATAGCCATCACAAATAATTATGAGTAACTTTTGCATATTGAAATACTATTACATGTCTATCTTGGAAAAGTAGGTAAGTGAGGATCATATCTTACATAACCTTATACCGTGAAGAGAAAAGCAATAAGAAATGACATTGGTAGTACAATGTACAAACCTTATAAATATATGTAGATTTATGGCAATTAACTTACATGCTCCCACACACAGTAGATAAAATTTATTTTATTTAACAAATACTACAGCCCTTACTTTACTATACACCAAGTGCTATTAAAACACTTTTAAATAATTAATTCATTTAATTCTCATACTACTCAATGAGGTAGATATTACTATTATCCCCATTTTACAGATGAAGAAACTGAGGCAGCAAGAGGTTAAGGAGTTTAACGAAAGCTGCACAGCTGGGAAGGGAGGAGCTGGGATTTGAACTTGGACAGGCTGGTTCCAGAGTCCACGTTGCATCTCAAATTATACTTGAAGGAAAAGAGAGCACCTGGCAATCTGATTCATTTAAGAGACTGGAAAATGTAGTAAGGTCTAATTTCTGCTAGATTTAAATTTTTATTTGATCTATGATATGATTTTGATTTTGGCTTATAGAAAAGAAGTAATATCATATCATCAATGTGATAAACTTGTCTGACAAAGGAGAAGACATCACCTACGTAATATTCCTGGCAAAAATGCATATCCTGAATCTAATCATAGAAAAACAGAAAAACACAAATTGAGGGACATTTGGCAAAACAACTGCCTTCCTCTTCAAAAATGTCAGTATCATGAAAAATAAAGGCTGAGGAATTGTTCTAGATAAAGAGATTCTAAAGAAACATGACAATTAAATGAAGGGAGTGATCCTGGATTGGATCCTAGATTGGGAAAAACTATACCACTAAGGACATTATTTGGACAATTGGAAAAATTTGAACATAGACTATTATATAATAATATTATATTGTTAAATTTTCTGAAATTGTCAATTTTATTATGATTATGTAAGAAAATATGATTCTGTAATTTACTCTCACATGGCTCAGCAAAAAAAATAAAAATAAATAACATTAAACAATATATTGAAAATATGTATAAAGATAAATGAGACGTGGCAAAATATTAATAACTGGTATATCCAAGTGAAGGAGTCTGTGGTTCAATGTACTCTTCTTGAAACTTTTCCATCAGTTTAAATTTTTTTCAAAATAAAAAGAAAGACAAATGAGTTATACAGAAAGAAGTCATTCTCTCTGCAGCCTGACAAGTGTTTGTCTACCCTCTCCCTAAATACCTCCTAGTCATGGGAAACTCACTACACCTTTCAAGGCAATCCCAGGCATTATTTTAATAAACTGGATCCAAAGTCAAATCTCCAGGCACTCTATCAAGTGGCCATCTCCTGGTCCTGGTTCTGCCACAAAAAACACTGACCCTCCATTCCAAACAATAGCTCTTCAGGTGCTTGAGTATGTTCTCCTTGTGCCTGCCAACATCTTTCTTTCTAAGATAAAACATCCCCGTCTTCATGCATCACCCTGTGCTCCGGGTTCTGGTCAACCTATGGCCCTGCATCCTGCCAATTACCCATTTAACATGTTACCCACAGATGATGTTACATCGGGCTACAGGGAACTCATCAGTACAGAATCATTGAATTGTCTCTACTTCTATTTCCACAGGCAAGGACCACATCAGGTGACAAATCATTCTGCCTGTAAAGTCAACTAAGCCTTTGTCCTTGAGTTTTGGAGACCTTAGAACATATCTTTATTGGCCCTATTAAGTGTCAATTTGTCAGACTGACCTAACAGGCCAATCTGTCAGGAAAACCTCAGTCCTGGGTTCTCATCTTGTCACAATTAAAATTACAGATTGGACAGGTTCAAAGAGAGTACCTCACCCTCCAAATCAGAACACAATTTATTATAGAGCAGGGACCATATCCAATGTTTTCTATATCTCCCCCAAAGTACATAATACAAAGCCTTATAGATGTTATTTGTTGATTTGCTTATTCATTGAAAATGAGAAGGTTCATTTTAAATGCAGGAGCAAGTTCTAACATAGGTATAAAGATGTCTGACTAAATAAACATTATTTTTTAACTAGAGAACAAGTGAGATGATTTTAGTTCTCAAGGCAAATTAGAAAGTAATAAAAAGCAGGATCTTGGTTTTTACACAGATAAAAATACTAATAAGTAAAAATTAAGAAATCAACACTTTTTTTTATTTTTTTATTTTTTTTATTTTACCGGGAGGTCCTGGGGAATGAACCCAGGTCCCTCCACATGGCAGGCAGACATCCAACCATTTGAGCCACATCCACCTCCTCAACACTCTTTAAATCCAAAATTGTTATCAATGTTTTCTGAATTTCAAAGGAAAGAAACACAGGATATGTATAAAATTGCAACTCCAATTCAATATTCATAAAGTATAAATTAAGGAATCTTCTCTTCTCTACAATAGAAATAGATACTACCAAAAAATAATAATAGCAAATCCTGGCCATTCAGAGAACAATCCAAGTGTGTAAAGGTTTCCCAATGTAAGCATCAAAATGTTATTTTATGTATCTAAAGCATACTTCCATGGGAGACAAGTGTATCCTTGTTGCCATAGGTATGTTTTCTGGATAGATAGAGGCCCACATAGTAGCTAACAAAATATTAAACTTCCCTTCTGGAGAAGTCCTGCCACTTTCTCAAATAAGATGGCAAAAAATTAAAAATTAAAAATAAAACTCTGGAATATATAAGCCTTGCCTAATAGAAGAAAATAGGCCAATAAACCAAGCCCTTGATCTCAATGTTTGCACTTATGAACCTTATTCCTGTAATAATGACACTAAGCCTAATTATAACGTCTAAGAGTGTCCTCCTGAAAACCTCCTTGTTACTCAAGTGTGGCCTCTCTCTAAGCCAGGAGTTCTTAACAAGGGGTCCCTGAGCTTAAATTGAAATTCAAAAAAACATTATTCTTGTGGGGACAAGTATGATATATTTATTAAATAATACACAGTATAGTGTGGATTTAGTTAGGGGTCCATGGTTTTCACCTGATTGGCAAAGGGGTCTGTGGAACAAAAGAGGTTAAGAACCCCTGTGTCTAAGCCAAACTCTGCAAATAAAATTCACTACCTTTCCCACCCCCCGACATGGGATATGACTTCCAGAGATGAGCCTCCCTGGCACCAAGAGATTATTTCCAAGCATTAATCAAAGATGCATTTGGAAAAAGACCTGACCAAAAGGGGAACTATTAAAGAAAATAGGGTTTTTATGGCTAAGAGATTTCAAAGTGAATTGGCAGGTCATTCTGGAGGTTACACTTAAACAGGTCACAGGCAGACTTCACAAACTGCCACAGTAAACAGCCTCAAACAAAAGTGCTCCCAAGGGCTCTAGAGACATCCAGACACCACAGGCAAGCCACACAACCTTATGAAATCAACACCCCCCCCTTGGTGGGGAATATATATATTCCCTATCTGGAAATATATGAAAATCTATTTCTCCAATATAACAGAGTTATAATCACCCCTAATCATGATTCTTCTACTCCTTTTATTTGAACCTACAATTTTCAATGTACCTGTTAAATATATTTCACAGAGACTTAAATCTTCAGATTGTTCATATGCCAGTTGAGCCCTGAAACCCAGCAGAGCTGTAGCCAACTCCTACTTTCCAGTTCTTCAGGCTTGCCCTAGACAACTAACAAAACAATGATAATGGACCAGTCCCATCCCCAAAACAAGGAATATCTTCAACTGCAAGCAAAACAATTCCTTTCCTATATCCCATAATATCTATGTCCCATCTCAGCCTGAAGCAGAGTGGACATCGTCCCAAATCCCTCAATACTGAAGAATGAACAAAAATAAGGGGAGAGAGTAACCACAGACCAAAACAGATTGTTATTGTAGTTATTATCTTGTGTTAACAGAGCAACGTGTAACATTGATATTTTTAAAAAATTAATATATCAGTAAAAACAAATAAATAAATAAGGAAACTGAGACTATGAAAAATTAAATGACCAGAGCTTACTAAAAAAAAAAAAAAAAAGCTATTTTAAACTACTTTAGAGAAATCCCTCTGAGTTATTGCAGATTCATATGTCTTCTTAAATGCAATTTAATCTTTGATGGTCATAGTGATGAAGCTGATCCATCAAGAAATTACTGTAAACTGTTGTACTACAATGAAATCCTCAGGATAACTGAACTGGCCAGACCCGTCTTCCCCAATTTCAAATTGATATACCTCTTATTAGTGTCTCTGTCCTGCACTTCCTATTTCTTCATTAACCTGTTTCTTCAGCCTATGAGCCATACTCCCTCATGTCTCTAACTTCCTCCTTTTAATATTGTTGAGGATTTGAAAATCAGATAACAAAACTTGCCATAACTTTATATTAAGAGTTGAAAAGCTCTAAATGATGGCTTGAGAGAACTCACATAATTTTGTCTCCAATCAATGACTTCTAAATTGCATTATCTTTAGAGCCTTGGCTTTATGTGATCTATTTTGGCATCTCAGAAGCCTTTTTTATTTACATTCTGCATCCTAGCTATAATTCAATAAATTATGTTTTTGTTAAAATCCCTAAGATTTACCTTCAAGCATGTTTCTGATTTCTTTGTCATGAGTGACTTCTTTTGCTGTCTGTCCACTCCCATTAACAATAGTAGTGTCAGCATTACATTCCAAGAGAAGCATTACCAACTCCTAAAAAAGCAAAGCAATTTTTAGCTATAACTAAGCTAAGACTTTATTGTATCATAGCTCATTCCCAAATTACTAATTATTATAGTTTCTATGGTAGAAAAAAGCACTACGTAGGAATCCATATATTAAATTAGCTATGTTTACAATAAGTGATAAGTGCCCAAGCAAAACTGCCAAACAATTAACATATATCTAACTTATATAATTGATTATTAAAATAAATTATCTGATTGTTTTTACAAAATTGATTTATGTGGTCAGTCTAAATGTATAAGTAAGCAAAGCCATTAATTAAATTAGAGCAGGCAGTACACTCATTTAACATCATTCCTCCAATGCCTACTTAGAAAAAAATTTTCCCCAACAAACTTAGATTTTTAAAAGTTAATTTTGATGTTTAGGGAAAAGAGAACATTATCTGCAAAAGTGATACACACTACAGGACACATCACTATCAAAGGAATGGTTTATAATAAAGCATTTATCTCTTAAAAACTCAATATTCAACAATGGAGAATAAACCACATCATTCATATTTACCCTAAGCGGCTAACTGCGCTTTTAGGAATCTCAAACTCATTTTTCTCAGTACCATGCGTAAGTCCAGTACCGGATCAGTTATACAACTTATCAAGATGGCAGAAATGGAGAAGAATACAGACAATATTAGATATTTGATTTTGGATTACACTGGGATGGACAGCAACCAGGAAGATGATGATAATACTTGCTCTTTGGTTCTACACTGAGGCAGGCTAAAATACAGTGCTATTCTGACTTTCATATTGAAGTGATAGCTTGTGTCATTATATGTTATGTTTTCCCATGAGTTTTAGCTTTCTTTTCAGCCATAATATTTCCTATGTTCTTTTTAAAAAATTATATAGTTAAAAAATACTTAAATAAAAATCTGAAAGACACAGAAAGAAAACAAAATACTCGTTGTCCTAGTCACTACAGGACCACTATAAATATTTGGTGAATTTCCTTCTAATCATTTTTCCTATGAATAATTATGTGACATAGTGGCTCTGTGTTACACTCCTTTCACCTATATGCCATGTGTTTTTCCCGTACTTTATATAGTGTTTACAAACATGCTTTTCACAGCTGAATATTAGTCTATAAAATGTACTTACCACATATAAATGATAGAAAAATGGTTATGTAATCTCTTAATATTATAATAAGGTGAATTCTTATCAAATACCTTAGCATTTCCTATCATTTTAAAGGTAACATTTTGAAAGTGGCGTTTTCATCCTTTATGTAAAGAGCTCATATGAGAAAAAGAAAGTAGAAGAGATATTTGCAAATCATATCTGATAAGGGACTTGTATCCAAAATATATAAAGAACTTCACAACTCAACAATAGAAAGACAACCCAATTTTAACATGGGAAAAAGTAAAATAAAATTAAATAAAATAAAAATAAACAACAAAAATAAATAAATTTCAAAATGTTAACATGGGTAAAGGATTTGAATAGACATTTTCCAAAGGAAATATGAAAATGGACAATAAACATATGAAAAGATGCTCATTATTAGGGAAATGCAAATCAAAACCTTAATGAGACACTAATGCAAAGTGTTAATAATGGAGGGTATATGGGAACTCTATTTTCTGCATGTTTTTTCTGTAAACCTAACAACTTCTCTAATAAAAAAAGAATTTTTTAAAAAGCGCAAAATACTACTTCACAACCATTAATGTAATTAAAATTAAACAGACAGACAATAACAAAAGTGTTTGTGAGGATATGGAGAAATTTAGGGTGGAAATGTAAAATGGTACAGCTACTTTGGAAAAGTTTGGCAGTTACTCAAAATGCTGAACAGAGTTACCATATGACTTAGCAGTTCCACTCCCAGGTATATAACCAAAAGGAATGAAAACAATGGTCCACACAAATACATGTACATGAATCTTAATTGAATGTTCAAAGCAGCCTTACTCATAATAGCCAAAAAGTGAAAACAACCCAAATGACCATCGACTGATGAATGGATAAATAAAATCTGGTATGTCCATACGAAAGAGTATTACTGGGAAGTAAAAAAGAACAAATCATTGATATATGCTACAACATGGAAGAACCTTGAAAACATTATGCTAAATTAAAGAAGCCAGTAAAAAAAGACCACATATTGCATAATTTCATTTATATGAAATACCCACAAAGGAAATTCTATGGATAAAGTACATCAGTGCCTAGGGCTGAGGGGAAGGAGAAACAGGAAGTGACATCTAATGAGTATGAGGCTTCTTTTTGGGGTGAAGAAAATATTCTAAACCTGAGTGCGGTGACGGTTGCACAATTCTATGAACATACTAAAATCACTGAATTGTACACTTTACATGGGTGAACTGTATGGTATGTGAAATATATCTCAATAAAGCTGTTATTAAAAAAGATAGTAAGCAGCAATATTTTAACAATCTTTCATCATTTATAACAAAGGTACCCCACAAATGCTAAGTGGCAATGACAGGTAGGAATATGAGTATGACGAACATGACTTTTAAGTAAACCTATAAGCTCTCTAAATAAAATAATAATAATTAGAACAATTTAAAGAAAACATTATGCTAAGTGAAAGAAACCAAGATACTACATATAGTCTGATTCCATTTGTATAAAATGTAAATATAAATAAATCCACAGAGACAGAATTAGATTAGTGGTTATGTAGGGCTGGAGAAGAACAGAGGAATTGAGAGGTGCCTGCTAAAAGGTATGGGGTTTTTCTTTTTGGAGTGATGAAAACTGTGGTGATGAATGCACAACTTTGTGATTATACCGAGAGCCACTGATGGTACACTTTGGACTGACTGAATGGTGTGTCAATTTATCTCAATAAAACTGCTTTAAAAAAATAAGAAAGATAGTAGAGACACTTAAATTTGGTACCACAAGACCCACACAAGTTGGGGGAACATTATCAGTCTATTTAGTTTAATCATCTAGTTGTTTTATACCATTTCTTCAGCTTCTCGGAGTTCTAGAAATTAATTGCCCTGATATGAGGCTTCATGAAGGCTATGAAAACTCAACCAGAACCTGATGGATATAAACCAGCTTCTAAAAAGGGCCGAAGTATGGAAATAGAAAGAGAACAGTACAGACAAAGACACGGAGAGGTAACAAATAACGTGTTAAGGAAGGAAAACATAATTCCGGACATAGAAGCAGGGCACAGGGGAAGAACAGGGCAATGTGAAATGTTCAGTAAGAGTGAAGTTGTTATATGCAGTCTTGGGAAGTTCAGGTGAAGGAACACCACTGAAAGGTTTTAGAGGAAAAACATCAGATGTGCAAGTTAGAAGGATCAACTGAGCAGAAGATCTCAGTGTGGTCCCCAGACCTGTAGCACAAGTTCATGGGCCCCATTTCAAACCCACTAAATCAGAAACTCTGGGGGTAGAGCCCAGCAATGTGTTTTAAGAAGCTCCCCAGTTGAGGAATACAAACTCTCAGTCAAGAGTAATAGCAGAAAAGGCTGTTATTCATAGAATTAGAATCAGTAAGTTAGAAGGCACCTCAAGAGACCAGTGGTTGGATTTTTACCCCACAATGAAACACCCCAAACCAATAGGTCACTACTTATTTTTAGTACCTCAATGGATAGAAGACCCTTTAATTTTCTTCAAGAGTCTGTTCCAGCATCACCCTTTAACTACTCTTAAATTTTAATTTTTTTTAAAAAGTTTTCTTTAAGCCTATCTGTGCTTTTCAGTGCCAAAATTAAATTTCTATCCTGGCTTCTTTAACACTTTGTACAGATACCAATCAGTTATCATCTACTTAAAGATCTTGAATTCTTAGGTAATTCTAAGTACTCCCTGGTGCTTAGGAAAGTCCAACAAGTTCAACTCCTCTCAATTTTCTCCCATAGTACACTCCTTTCAACAACTTAATACTTTGTTGGTCTCTTCTGAAACTTCTGCCATCTCTTCACATTGTTCTTATTAATTATTGATTTAAGTCAATATTGTCCGAAAAAGCATACTTAGTAATGAATACTGAAGGGATCTGAGAAAGAAAGCCCTGACAAAACCAGAGCTGAGATTAGGACAATGATCAGGGCATCCCTGTATAAAATGGAATTAAGAGATTAGAAAGTCAGAAAAACAACTGGGAGACAAAACAGTCTAGGTAAAAAGCGATGAGTATGCTTTCAAGTGGCTACAATTAAAAGTAGGATTTAAAATGGCAAGTATTTCAAAGAGCAAAAATGGAAAGCTGTTGTGGAGGAAGCGGAGCCCCATCTGAGACACACCATGTTTCAGATACCTGAAGGGCAGGTGAGTATGCCTAACACATAGCTTAACAGAGCACATGGAGGCAGGAAGAGATGAGGCAAAATGCAGATTTCCAAATAATCCCCCCAGATAAAACTGAAGACGTATGAATAGATGGGAGTTTTAAGGGAAAAAGTGTCAAGAGAAAAGAGAAGATTGGTTTAAAAAGAAATCTGAGAAACACTTATAATAATGAACAAGGAAACAAAGAACTGATAGGAACCATAAAGGCAGCCAGAGAAGCAGCAGGAAATAGAACGTGCAGGGCCTCCCAGGAGAAGTTGTCATCTTTGTTAAAGAGCGTAACTATTAAAAATATGAAAACTGAAAACACTTCAAATTAGTAAACCACTGATGACCTTTAAAAAAAAACATTCAGTTCAGCGACAGAACCAGGACCTTGCCTACAAAGGGCCAAATAATCGGGCTAATAAGGATGTTGAAACAGTACGTGCAGACCACGCCTTGATATTTCTTTTTAATCTTTAATATTGTTTTAAAAATCAAAGCTTGGCCAGGCATCCTGGTCAGAGAAGGCTTCCTTGACTACCCTATCTAAGATAGCGTTCGCCCACCCACTCACTCTCATCTCCTGGCCCTATTTATTTTCCTAGCACTTATGGCTTCCTGACATTACATTTTATCTCTCTCTGTTTATGTATGTAATGCCTGTTCCCCTCAATGAGGGAGGGGACTTGTCTGTTTTGTTCACTGCTATCCTCCTGCACATAGAGCAGGGGCTAGCTATTTATTTTTGAATATTTATTCTTGAAGAGTGTTTTGCTTAAAATATTTCTGGTAAAGACAGCCCTTTGACCAATTTGTCAAATAACTACTAAAAGTGTTAAAAGTAGAATATTAAGCATCTATCGTGACACTTTGTCATTTTTCTTTAAATGGGTGCCATGTAGTATGTTAGGACTAGCGGTATACAACGAAGGTCAGAGCAAAGAGCAAAGTCAACACCAGCCATGTGTCAGGCCCCCACATCGCCCCAACTCCACTCTCAGCTCAATAATGGCCAGCCAATCCCCAATGCACCATTATTTTGCTGTCAGCATCACACCATTCATCTCAGATGAAAGACTCAGAGAAAATCCCATACCCATATTGATTTTTTTAATAACAGCTTTCCCGAGACATAATTCACATACCATAAATGTCACCCTTTTAAAGTGTACAATTCTGTGGCTTTCAGTACAGCCACAGAGTTGTGCAGCCATCACCACTATCTAATTTTAGAGTATTTTCATCACCACAAAAAGAAATCCCATATCCATTAGCAGTCACTCACCACTCTACCCTTCCTCAACCCCTGGCAACCACTAATCTACTTTCTATGCCAATAGATTTGCCTATTCTGGACATTACATATAAACAGAATCAGCTATATGTAACCTTTGAGGTCTGGCTTCTTTCACCCAGTGTGATGTTTTCAAGGTTCATTAATGTTGCAGGATGCATCAGGACTTCATTCTTTTTTCATTACCATGTAATACTCCACTGTTTGGATATATCACATTTTATTCATCCATTCATCAGCTGATGAACATTTTCTTTTTTTAAAGACTTATTTATTTATTTCTCCCCCCCATCCCCCATGTCTGCTTTCTGTGTCCATTAGCTGTGTGTTCTTCTGTGTCTGCTTGTCTTCTCTTTAGGTGGCACCGGGAACCGATCCTGGGATCTTCCGGAGTGAGAGAGAGGCGCTTAATCTCTTGCACCACCACAGCTCCCTGGTCTGCTGTGTCTCTTACTGTCTGTCCTCTGTGTCTCTTTTTGTTGCGTCATCTTGCTGTGCCGGCTCTCCACGCAGGCCAGCTCTCCTGGGTGTGCCAGCTCTCCATTCAGGCCAGCTTGCCTTCACCAGGAGGCCCCGGGAATCAAACCCTGAACCTCCTATATGTTAGATGGGAGCCTAATTGCTTGAGCCACATCCGTTTCCCTGATTCCACTTCTTGACTATCGTGACTAATGCTCCTACAAACACTCTCATGTTGATTTTTAAAGATGAATTTTTCTATAAAATTATCTTTTATCTAAAAAATCTGCATGAAAAGTTTTACTTCTTGCAAAGCAATCTTAATGCAGGCCTCAGGTTTCATCAAATTTGGAAAGAAGAAATACTTTCTCCAAGTTTTGCTAATTGAAATTTTAGAGAATTTAAGGAGAGGTTCAAAACGGCTAAAACAAATGAGTTGACTTTAATACAATTCTTTTTTTCCCCAAATCGATTTTATTGATACATATTAATAAATCACACAATTCACCCAAAGAGTACAATCAATGGTATTTGGTATAATCACATAGTTGTGCATTCATCACATCAATCATTAGTAGTGTATTTTCATTATTACAATACTGATAATAATAAACAAAAAAACAGACAAACTAATGCAAATCTAAGAAAATATCAAAATACCTTTTTCTTATCAGTTTCCTAATCAAATTAGGGGTTTCATTATGTTGCTATATTGTATTAAAGAGGTCAGAGAAATGTGTTAAAAACATCTTAAAAATATAACTAGCAAAAATGATCACTTTTTTTAAATTGGTGACTTAAAATGATAATCTTTAATTATATGAAACCCCTATGTGTGGAAATATAATTCCCAAACTATGACAAATAAACATTTCCTGAAATCCAAATTTTTGTTGAAAAGTATCAACAAAATAAATGTGTCCATTTGAAAGGTAAATGTATGATTTCTTTTTTAAGAAAATCAAAATTAAGACCAAATTTAAGGTCAATTCAGGACTTATTATTGCTAATCAAATGAAATTATATATGTATAGATCTTCAAGATTTAATAACCAATATTTTAAAATAATATCTAATATTTAGTTAGCTTTACTATGTACCAGACACTGCTAAGAGTTTTACTTTTATTAACTCATTTAAATATTAAAACTCTATGGGTAAGTACTATTATTATACCTCTTTTTAAAGATATGACACCTGGGCCTCAGAGGTTAATAAATGTGTTATACATACTTGTATACATACTTGTATGCACACATATGTGAAAACATCTTGAAAATGCAATAACAATACACCACAATTTACTACATAAATTCAGCAAAGTTCACCCTACAATGAAGCCTGCCAGTCACCAAGTCCTACTTATGCTCACAGAATTTCTATAAACTTTTTTTTCTATAAACGTTTTAAACATTAATCACCACCTGATTATAACCTGTGATTTGAGACATGACTAATTCAAAGGTAAAAGATCAAAACAGAAAGAGAAAAAAAACTTGAAAAAAATAAAAATGCAGAAGAAAACCTTTAAAAAACATAGATCATCAGAGAAATTAGAAATTTTTCATTAAATAAGAACTGAAAGCTACAAATAAGGACCATGAAGCAAAAAATAAGAACTCCTAAAAATTAAAAATAGCAAAAATAAAAAATTCAATAAAAAACTTGGAAGATAAATTTGAAGACCTCTCCTCCCAAAAATAGGGGGAAGATATCTAGCAGGACATATTGAAGTTAAAAAAAGATAAGAAAATTAGAGGCTCAATCATAGAGGTCTAATATCTGACCAATGAGAGTTCTAGTAAGATAAAACTTAGTAAATATTGAAACAGAAGAAAATATCCCCAAACCAAAGGACCTGAGTTTCTAGACTGTGGTAGACAGATTTCTCAGATGGCCCAAGAACCTTCCTCACATCCTATTTAACCCACAGGACTGTGAGCATGATGAGTTTTATTCCTGTGATCAGGTTCTATTATGTGGTACCCTTGGCTTTAAGAGAGGGAGATTAACCTGGGTGGACAGGACCCAACCAAGCGAGCCCTCAAATGGACTGACTAGACTCTTCCTTGCAACGAGAGTGGAAATGTGAAAGGGTCTATGGAGGTATCTGTGGAGTGAAGACCTGAGGGTGGCCTCTATGAGCTGAGAGCAATTCCCAGCTGACAGGCAGCATAAACACAGGGACCTGGGTCCTACAACAGTGAATACTGCCAAAAGCCTGAATGTGCCTAAAAGAGGACCCCAAGCCCCAGGTAAGAACTCAGGCCAGTTGACACTTTGATTTCAGTCTTGTGAGTCCCTGAGCAGAGAATCTAGTTATACTGTGCCCAGAAATTTGACCTTCAGACCTGTGAAATAATAAATGGCTGTTGTTTTAAGCCTCTAAATTTATGGTAATTTGTTATGGAGCAATAGAAAACGAATACACAGATTTAAAAGTTTAAAGGCAAAAACAGTAAAATTCTAGGACAACAAAGGTAAAAGGAATCCCAACGGTATTTTTAGCTGGGCAAACGGCCACCATGAATAACAACTACATTTCCCAGCTACCCCTGTAGCTAGGTGCAGCCATATGACTATTTTAGCCAATTGAATTAAGAAGGATCATATAACAACTTCTAAGAATCTTCTAGAAGAAGAAGTATGTATATATTCTTTGTCTCTTCTTTTCCTCTTCTAGCCTGCTTCTTAGACCTTGGACATTCCTGTATTAGACAACAAGGTCAAAGTCACACATAGAACTACAAGATAGAAGAATCCTGGGTATTTATTTGCCACCTGCCCTAGGCTATCTACTTGGGCATTCACAAGAGAGAAATAAAATATTTTAGGTTATCTATAATTCTTATTGTAATTGATATACTCCCAATGATTTAAAAAATTAGGCCACATATGTGGAACCAGGAATCAGAACAGCCCTAAACTTCTCAACAACAACACTGAAAGCTAAAAAACAGGGACACAATGCCTTCAAAATTCCGAGGATGAGTAATTTCTGACCTAGAAACCTATTCACAGCCAAACAATCAAATACAAAGGTAAGAGGTATTTGCAGACATAGGAACTCTCGAAAAATTTCTATCTCATGCAACTTTTGTAAGGAAGCTCCTGAAAGGCTGTGCTCCACGAGATGATAGGGCAATCAAGAAAGAGAAAAGCATGGGCTCAAGAAAACAGGAGATACAATATAAGAGAGAAGAGAAGAGAATTCCCAGATGACTGTGAAGTGAGAAGCTGGCACAACCCTCATACTGTTTCCTTGGTCTGTAGAGGAAAAACCAAATGGAATACTCTAAAACTGCCCACCCTACACCCTGGCCAAGATAAATAAAAATTGGTATCCCATACAGGGAGGAATGGCAGAAATTAGTGTCACCCTTGAAGACTTAAGAGAATGCAGGGATAATGGTCCCTATCATATTTCCATTTATTTCACCAGTCTGCCACTGCAAAAACCACATGGACTGTGGACAATGACTGGAGACTTTCACAAACTCAACCAAACAGTAACCTCAATTATACAGCCCCCCTGCCAAATGTGGTATCTTTGCTATAGCAGATTAATTCTATCTCAAGTGCATGGTATGTAGCAACTGATTCTTTGAATGCATTCTTTTCCATCCCTAGCAAGAAGTAAAAGATCAAAGACAGTTTGCATTCTCCTGGACGACAGTACACATTTACAGTTTTGCCTCAGGCCCATCTGGGCATCCTGCAGAATACCACACTGGTCTACTTTATCAGTGACATCATGCTAACTGAACTAGATGAGCAATAAGAGGCAAGAAAGTTGAAAGCCTTGGCAACACATATAAGCTGCAGAGGGTAGGAGATAAATCTTATGAATAATTCAGGGATTCTACCAAGTCAGTATAATTTTTAGGGGTCCAGTGGTCTGGGAATGGGAAGATATTTTCTCCAAAATAAAGAATACATTATTGCATCTTGTACTCTACTTAATAAGAGAAGGAAGCACAATGCCTAGTTAGCCTCTTCTGGTTCTGGGGACAGCAGATTCCACACATAAGGATAATGCTCGGATCCACAAACCAGGAGACACAAAAGGCTGGAACTCTGACCTGGGAGCCAGAACAGGAGATGCTTGGGCCACATGACCCAGCTGACCCTGTGGTATGTGAGCTATCAGGGGTGGGAAAAGACGATGTGTGGACGTGAAGGCAAACTCCTGTGAGAGAAGCACAATGCCTAAGATTCTAGACCAAGGCAATTCCACTGTATGGTGGAGAAATACACAGCTTTTGAAAAATAGTTTCTGGTGTGCTACTGGGCACAGAGCGCCTGACCATGAGATGCCAACTTCCCTGGCAGCCAGAATACCCCATCACAAGCTGGGTTCTGTCAGACCCACCAAGTCACCAAGTCTGGCAGTCCCAGCAACAATCCAGCCTGTGATGGAAGTAGTTCATTCAGGACTGGGAAGTTAGAACCGAAGGGACAAGCAAGGTGCAGTAGCAGGTAGCCTAGATACCTGCCCCACACCATCTACCACCGTGGCACCAGTAACCGCTCCCTTAGCTCACATCTATGGCTGCCTGGGGGATCCTGTATGACCAAATGATGGAGGAGGAAAACACCCAAGCTTGATTCACAGGTCAGCCCAGTATGTGGGTGCAAGTCAAAAATAGATGGCAGCTGCATTACAGCCCCATTTCAGGGTAGCCCTGAAAGACAGTGAGAGAAAATATTCTAATAGCAGCACTTCAGGCAGTACACTTGGTCATCCCATTGTATGGAAAGAAAAGTGGACTTAGAATATATACAAAGACTCATGGGGAGCAGAGAATGGCTTGGCCAGTTGGTCAGGGGACTGCAAGGAGAAAAATTGGAAGACAGGGGACAAGAAGGTGTGGGGCACAAGCACGTGGATGAACACATGGGAGTGGACACAAGATGTAAAGATTTTCATATCACAGGTACATCTCTAGAGTGCATTCACCATGGAAGATGCACTACACAGACAACAAAATGACTCTCCCAGTGATATCAGGTAGCCTCTGTCAATGGCCACCGCAGTGCTGACCCAATAGGCACATGGACAAAACAGCTGAGGTGGCATGGAAGAAGGATAGACATGGGTCCAAGAGCATGGGCTCCCAAAGCAAATTAACTACTGCACTGCAAACACCCAACCTGCCAGCAACAGAGACCAACACCAAATACTCAATATGGCACAATCCCTCGAAGACAACAAGAACTTACAGAGCGTTTGATCCAAGTTCCCATATGGGATCCCATAACATCACCTAATATCACATCAGAAGAAAAGAAGTATGGAGCAGGCCCATAACATAGGATCCCACTGGTCATATCATACACACCACCCAGAAGACACCAGCAGGACAGTGTCAGAAAGGCCTGCTAAAGGTATAGCTGAAGTGCCAGTGTGGAGGCAATACTTTATGAGGAAGAGGAATCATCCTCCAGGACTCAGTACATATTTTAAATCAAAACCCTTTACATGGTGCTGTGTTCCAAATTGATAGAATACATGGGTCTGGGAAAAAAAGGGTCAAAGCAGGAGTAGTCCAACAGCCATCATTCCCAGTAACCCACGTGGGGAATTTGTGCTTCCCATCCCTGAAACTCTAAGTCAATTTAGTGATCCTGGATTCCACCAGGGAATAAGGCTAAAGTTTCACTGAATTCTAAGCTGTGGTTGCCACCTGGATACTGGGCTTCTTATGTCAAGAGACCAGCAGCAAGAAGACTCACCATTTAAGCAGAGGTAAACGATCTTGATCATCAGAAGGAGAAAGGGCGGTACACAACCGGGACGTGGACGAATATGTCTGGCATGAAAGTGATACACTTAGGTGTCTCTTGATATTCCCTAATCCAGTTCTTAGAGTAAATATGACAAGTGCAGCAACCCCATCCTAAGAAGGATGTGGCAACCAGGGCCCAGCCCTCCAGGATGAGAGTCTGAGTCCCAGCACCAGGTAAGCCACCACAACCAGGTGCTAGCGGTGTGTGAGGGGACTCGGGAATGGATAGGAGACGAGGGAGACGATTTGGCTGTGGCCCCAAAACCAACTACAGCAACAGGAGCTATGGAGCAGTCCACTGACCTTCCTCTTCTAAGCTTCTCCTGGGAGAGAGGCCCAAGGGAATCCTAAAGGAGCTGCTCCCAGAAATGTATGAAGAAGTGGATCTGAGTGGAGTAAGGGTGGACTGTTGTAGAAGCTGTGATGCACTGGCCAGAACCCCCTTCAAGCAGCAGCCTGTAGCTGATAGCCACGTTAGGGACTATCAGAGAGCCTCCTCATGCAAGCTAACACTCCTTCCCAGGGCAGTCTGTATCCAATGACTAACTATCCCAAGGGAACAGAGGCCTGGCCTTCTCACCCAAGCTCCCCACAGGGTCTGCTAAGGCATCCCTTGAGGCTGCATCCCAGCCCAACCTCTCTCTCTGCCAGATCACGGGTCCCTTTCCTCCCCTCCACAGCAGTGACACCATAAGCATGCTGATAAACCTGCTGCACACCAATCTCCAGCTCAGTCTGCTTCCGGGAAACCCAAATTATAACAGAAGACAATATTTATACCTGTTGTGGCAGTCTGAAATTATTTTATGAATCCCAAAAAGAGAAAGATTGTGTGTGTGAACTAAACCATTCCTGTGGGTGTGAGACTCTTTCAAATGGACTGTCAGTGAGGTGTGACTCAGGTTGAGTCTCCGCCTTTTTGCTGGCTCTGATAAAAATGGAGAAAGAGAGAGAGAAAGATACAAGAAGCTGCCATATATTTGATCCTGCCATGTGAGAGAAAGGACTCCAGTTTTGCCCTCAGCTGAACTGCAAGGAGAGAAGTCCCTGAGAGGCTCAAAAAGCTGAGGCCTAGGGAGAGATAAGCCATGTGCCTGACAGCTTGCTGCTGAACTCAGAAAGAAAGCGGAGCAGCCGAGACTGATAGAAGGGGCCCAGTAAGAGACAAGCCTATTCCTGGTTGCCTCAGCTGAGCTCTGGGGGTGAGAGATTCTGGAGGGGAAGGCAGAGACCTTGGCAGAGATCAGCAGCCATCTTGCTTCACCACATGGTGGCAGGCTTTGGTGAGAAAGCATCTCTGCTGATGCCTTAATTGGGATATTTCACAGCCTCAGAACTGTAAGCTTTTATGCCAAATAAATCCCCTTTATAAAAACCAGTCCATTTCTGGTATTTTGCATCCACAGTCCTTTGGTAAACTAAAACACTTCTATTTCCAGGTTGTCATTTAGACTTAAATGAAAACAATATATGTCAAGTTATTTGTACAGTGCCTGACACAGGGCAGGCATTCAATACAGAAGCATCAGAAATGGTATGCTAGGAAACAAGATAGGTAAGTTTATATAAACCCAAGATTATACGTATCTTCTATATGCCAGGTAAAGGGCTTTGATTCCTGAGACATGGAGCAGAGGAAGCATTTGTTTTAAATGTAGTCTTAATTCCATTAGGAAATAATATTAAGTCAAAACACGGTTCAGTGCCACAATCCAGTTTTCACTAGAATTACTACATTCCTATTTTAAAGTGACTATAAAAGATATAGAAACTTCAGGATTCTAACTGCATCTGAAAAATAAATTTAGGGAACAAATGTTAAATACAACATTTTAAAATTCTGCTTACTAACTTTTACCAAAGAACACTAGGGGAGTACTTCCGGGAAGATGGCGGACTAGAAAGACACAGGACTCTCTTCTCCTCCAGAAAAATAGCTAGAGGACAGGCTGAAACAGACTAGAAAAAGATCTTCTAGGATTTAGGACACCAGGCGAAGACTGGGCACTGCCCAGAGGAGAGAGGGACAAAGGAGGGAAATCACGACCACAGAACTCTGAGTTGAAACCAGAAGCTGCTGCTGCCGGCACCATCCCCCACACTAAAGACAATTCACAATTCGCAGGCCTCTGGGCCTGTTGCTACAAAGGGGGCTCCAGGGATCTACCACCCCAGGAAAGGGGAGAGAGAAGGACACAGCCTAAGGCTGACTCGTCTTTTGACTAACAAATTTAGTCTGCTGTGTCCCAGGAGCCCTTCCAGGCCCTGTGGCGCCTCCCCATTGTCTGCCTTGGGAGCCAGAAAAGGGCTAAAGTTACACAACCCTCCCAATCTCCTTCTCTTCTAACCAGGACTGATTGTTGAGGACTCAGAGGGGAGTGGAACTATTATTTCCTGGCCAGGAAAATGGAGGGGGCTACCAGAGAAGGCTGGAGAACTGTCTCAGAGAAAGTTAGAATTACAAGGCTCCTAGCCTCCAGACAGGAAGCTCTATCACATTGATCTACTCTGTATTGCAACAAATACATCCAACCAGGCATTGAAATGAGAGCTGCCAAAGAGCACCATCTGCTGGCAGACCAAGGAAGTGCACATGAGAAAATTAAAAATAATTAGGAGAGGCTTTTTCCAGCCTCTATAGCCTCCCTTCCCAAGGCCCTAGGAGGCGAGTCTACAACCAATTACTGGGTACAGTGCCCAGTACTGAGCAACCAGCAGGGACAATCCTAACAATCTAGCTTGAGCCAAGAATCAAAGGGCAGTAAGAACACACAGCCTCCTGCCATTAAATCCTTACAAAAGAGAAAGAAATTGAGCATCTGAGTAAACTACATCCTAATCAGATGCCTAGACATCAGCAAAAAATTACGAGCCTTACTAAGAAGAGAGAAGATATGGCCCAAGAAAAGGAATATATCAAAGCCCCAGAAGAGATGCAGAATTTGAGAGAACTAATCAGTGAGATGTGTACAAATTTCCAAAATCAAATTAATGAGTTGAAAGACAATATGGTTAAAGAGATAAATGACATCAAGAAGACATTGACTGTGTGAATATTCTCACTGTCCTGATTTTGTGATAATCAGAGTAGGCTAAACATTCACTATATTAGAAACCATGCATGTGTCCCCAGACCTAGTTTTTCTCCCTAGGTCTGGTTTTTAGAATGCTGGTGATAAACTAAGCCTGATTTATTATATGACTGTCCAGTATGGGAAAAGACTGTCACTTTGGGTATCTCTGGTCAACCTTAAGAGATATAGCAGGCAGACGGATGTGGCTCGGGTGGTTGGGCATCCATCTACGATATAGAGGGACCTGGGTCTGACCCCTGGGACCTCCCAGTAAAAATTTAAAAAAGGAAAAATATAGAAGGCGCGTGGGCCACCAGGCCCCGCGAGCAGGTGAGCCATCAGGCCCCGTCCATGCGTGAGGCACCAGGCCCCGTGTGTGGGTGAGTCACCAGGCCCTGCAAGCAAGTGAACCATCAGGCCCCGTCCACAGGTGAGCCACCAGGCCCCGCAAGCCATGCAGCAAGATGATGACATAACAGGAGAGTGACACAAGGGAGAGCCAAGATGAGACGCACCGAAAAACCAGGAACTAAGGTGGCACAGGCGGTAGTAGGACGCCTCTCTCCCACATCAGAGGTTCCGAGGATTGAATCCCAGTGAAGACAGGAGGAGAAGGATGAGGAGAGGGCAGGAAACAGACACAGAGAGTTGCCCAGCAAATGGACACAGAAACAGCAAAAACAGGGGGATGGGGTGGTAAAAATGGATAAAAGTAAATAAATAAATAAATAAATCCTTAAAAAATGTATAGGGGAGGAAGATTTGGACTATAGTTAGTAGTAATATTTTGACAACACTCTTTCATGATTTCTTAGCAAATGTTTAACAATAATGCAGGGTGTTTGTGGGTGGGTGATGTGTGGGAGCCCTGTATGATGTTACACGTTTGTTTTGTAAATCACGATGTTTACTGAACACTTATAGTTTATGTATGTTCATGTATGAATGATACACATCAAAAGTTTAAAAATTAAAAAATTAAAAAATAAAATAAAAAAATTAGAAAAAAGACGACACTGAGTGAGCGCAAAGAAGAATCTGAAATCCTGAACAGAAAAGTAACAGAGCTCATGGGAATGAAAGATACAATAGGTGAGACCAAGAACACATTAGACCCTATAATTTTTGTGTAACATTTATGTAATCTAAGTATCTTTTTAAATTTTTTTTTAAAAAATT
>JAQZBX010034179.1:0-25087 GCA_029593785.1 Cabassous unicinctus
TTTTTCTTCAAAGAAGTTTCAAGTCACAGCAGAGTAATGTACAGAACACAGGGTATTCCCAAATACCCAATATCTCCTCCCCTTTGCCCTTTTTACCAATCAATAATATTTTATATTTGGATGGTACATTTGCTACAATTGATGCACAAATATTGAAAATAGTTACTAACCATTGCCAATGGTTCACATTATGGTTTACATTTTGGACCATATACTTTTATAACATCTGAGAAAATTTAATGTGGCCTGTATCCATATTTGAAAGATCATGCAGAACACTTCCATTACCCTCAAAATGCCCCCTCATCCATCTATTTTATTCCTTCCTGCCCATCCCCTTCAGGCCATGGTGACCACCAGGCTTCACTCATTGAAGGACAAGATTCATAGTTACTTGCATCTTCACTGAAGGCTTGACACACTGGTCTGTCCTCCCCTATTAGGCACCACTGATGTTCTCAAGTGACTTCTGTCTCTGACGATTAGACTAATGTGTCAACTAGGCCAGGAAATTGTGCCCAGTTGTTTGGTCAAGCAAGCACTGGGCTAATTGTAATACAAGGACATTTATGGACTTTAGTCACCAATGAGTTAATTGCATAGATAGCTGATTACCCCGACATCAATCAGGGAGATTGCCGTTAGCAATGAGTGATGCTTTTTCCAATCAGATGAATGCCTTAAAAGGGGAAGTGATTTCAGCATTCAGAGAGAATGTCCCAGTTTGTCTTTGGACAGCCAACATCTCCCAGAAACACATCAAGGACCTTCATTGAGCTTTCATCAGAACCTCTGGTTTGCAGCCTGCCTGCGGAACCTGGACTTGTGCATCCCCACAGTAATGTGAGAGACTCTTATTAATTCTCATATTATTGACAGATATCTCCTGTTAATTCTGTTTCCTTATAGAACCCTAATACACCCATCCCTCTGTTTGAGAACATAGCAGGCTTCCCTAAGCATAGGATTCCAACACCTTCCCACCCATTATGTGGATCTCTATCCACGGATGCAACTCATTATGCCAAAATGATCACTCACATGCTCCCTAGAAGCCTGCCCCAGGTGCACCCTTGCCCATATGCCCTCCATCCAACACCCTAAACCAGTAACCCTTCTTTGTTATATTGCCAAATGGGCATTCCCAACATTGTAATTTCAACCACATACCAGTGTGTCCCGTGTTCACCTGCTCCATCCCAAAACCTTACCCCTACTTCCATGGACCAGCCAATCCACCCTCCCCATCCTGTCCCCCTGTCAAACCTGCACCCCCCCAACCCAATATTATCACTGTACCCCTATCATGTCCCTTCAATGCATGACTACACACTTGCATCTTGTCATAGATTTCACCCGTATGGCATTGACTCACAACCTTCTTCTCAAGAGAATGGGAGACCCTTTACTCTTGAAATTGAATCTTAGCCTAGTATGATAGGATGCCTAAGTGTTACCTCCTGAGACCCTCCTTGTTACTTAAATCTCCTTGAGTTATTCTCTATCACATCACCTTGTTTCATTTTCTTTATGGTATTTTTACAGTCTGATTTACCTGATTTATTCATTTGTTGTCTCCTCTTTCCAAACTGTGATGTATTCCATGAAAGGAAAGGCAATGTCTCAATGTCTGTCTTATTTATTACTGCATCAGCAGTGCATACAACAAAGCTTCTCACAGAATAACCACTTAATAATCATTCACTGAATAAATGGCCATTATCTCTACTTTACCCTCTGAAGAGTAACTACATTTGTAAAAAGGGCACTTGTTAACAGAAATGCTTTTGAAAATGATATTACAGTCTTGGTGATAAGTTGAAATGCAGAAATTAAGGTCAATTGGTATATCTTAGCTGAAGACATAGCATCACCTCCTTCTTAATTTGAAGGGACATAATATGTGCAATGAAAGTGTTTTAAGAATATTTGGAAGGGCTAGAGTCACAGAGTCTAGGTTCAGTTAAGGAGAATTAAATGCCAAGGCAAACCTGTAGAAGCTGTGGCATGTTAAGGAGGGACTTGCTACCACACTGACACCAATGCCTTGCAGCCACTGGCCAATCTGGAAAGCTATCACTTTTCCTGACTTCAGAACCACTCTGGTATGAACCTATACACATAGTGTGCTCTGAAATTAGGGCCAGAAGTGACTCAAACAGGGACCTCTATGAACTTCCAGAAAGTGAAGATTGCATGTAAGGGTTTAACTGAACATGGAACCAGCCAGCCATTCCAGTGCAAGTCAGGAATTAAAATGTTATTATGCAAACAAGATCTGTGGATACATCTATTCCTTGATGTTTTAGACCCCTGTGAAGTACATGCAAAGCCAAGATTTTGCAAGTGAAAATTTTATGAGTGGAACGATTGTCAGCCTGAACTAAATGAGACAGAGAAGGAGCAAATTGAAAGAAGCATGACTTGAAGAGTAGAACCATGGAAAACAAATTCTGGACTGAAAGGGCCTTCTCAGGGCAAGACCCTGAGTCCATTGCTGGAAGAGGCAGGTTCACCCCTGTGCTTTGATGGGGCAGTCCCATCTGCCCTGGCACTTTGGAGTGGATGATTTTCATGCCTCATTTTTCAAGAAGTCTGCTACTTCCTTAATGCTTGGAGATGGTGGGGTCTGTGCCCTGGGGTTCACAGAGAGACTGATTGTGACTCTGTCCTTGGAGACGGTAGGGCATTAGCGGAGAGCCTAGATACTCAGAGAGGATGACACTTATACTCGAGTGTTTGGGAAGAGCATGGTCACTGCACAGGTGCTTGGAAAGTGTGGTTCTGCCAATCCATCAGACCCAGAGAACCAAATATTCATGCATCTTTGACTCTCTGGTCTTGAAATCTGATGGAGCTTGCCCTGCTGGTTTTCAGAATTGTTTGAGTACTTTGACCCCTGTTTCCTTCCAAATCCTTCCTATTGGAATGAGAATGTCTACCGTATGCCTGTCCTTTCATTGTATATTTGGAATCAGGAAACTTCTTTTCTAGATTTCACAGGTCCATAGAGGGGGAATTGTGTCCTAGGACAGACCATACTAAAATCAATTTTGATAAGACTTTATACTTACCTTTGTTACTGAAATGACTTAAGGTTTTTGGGATGGTGTGATGAAATGAATGTATTTTGTATGTTGAAAGTACTTGTTTTTTTGGGGTCCAGGGTGTGGTGGTTTGATGCTTTATGTACCCCAGAAAAAGATATTCTTAAACATAGTCCATTCCTGTAAGTGTGAACCCATTGTAATTAGGACCTTTTGTTGCAATTACTTCAGTTAATGATTTGTCCACCTCAGTCACAATGGGTCTTAATCCTATTAATGAAGTTCTTTATAAGGAAAATGAAATTCAGACAGATTGACAGAAAATCATAGGCAGCAAGAAGCTGAAGTTCACCTGAAGCAGGAAGAGCAGGGAGAAGCCAGGAGAGACCTCCATGTGCATTGCCTTGTGACAGAAGAGCCCCCCACCAAGTATCTGGCAGCCAGTCCCAGAATGCCAGTCTTCAAAAATGAAAGCATCGCCTTGGTGACATCTTGATTTTGGACTTTTCCTAGTCTCAAAACTGTGAGCCAATTAATTCCCATTGTTTAAACTAATACACTGCATGATATTTGCTTTGGGAGCTAGAAAAGTAAACAGTGTTATATTCAAATTTTTATCTAAATTTTACTGAATACCTCCTGTGCAAGTCATTTGTGCTTAGTGCTGAAACAGAAAGATGAATAAACAAGATATTCCTCAACCTTCTGCCACTAGCACAATTTAACATATGTTTACACAGTAATTCACAAGTAACTCTTCTATCTTATTTTTGACATATTTTGTTGGATGGAATCTTCCTTAATTTAAAAAATGCTTGTCTAATTTTATTTAAAATAAAATCCAAATTCCTTACAAGATCTATAATATCCTCAAGGTTTGCTCCCTATTCATCTGTTCAGCCTCATTGTGTCCTATTTTCTCCGTTTCCTGTTTACCTTCCAGACCCAATGACTTTCAGAAGTCTTGAACTTGCCAAACTCTACTCAATGTTTTTCCTTCCACTTATAACAGCATTTCTCATGGTAACAACTTCTAATTCTTTGGATCTCAGCATTACTAGCAACTATTAAAATGCTCTTCTTTAACTTCCACATCCACAGTAGAATTTGTCCACTTATTTTCTGTCATAGTACACTGTTGTCTCTATAGAACTTATCACAGACTATATTACATCTCTAAGTCATTAGCTTATGTTCTTGTAAGGTCAATCTAAACAGAATCTTTTTTGTTTTCTGTTTGAATAACCACTATATCTTGATACCATAAAATAGTACTGGCACATTATATTTCCTCAGTAATTAAAAAATTAATTGCATAAATAATTTGTTCTTATATCTAAATTGGAGATAAAATTTTAGCATACCCTACAAAACATTAAGCAAGAATCATTGGAGTACTAAGACAAGGAAAGGAAAACTTGCTATCACAAATTGGGGAAAAATGATAGTTTCACCTTATTGCAAAAAATTTTATTCTCAACAGCAACCTAACTTCTAATGGTTTGGAACCTATTTTTTCCTCCATGTTACATCTCCTTGATGCCAATTATGTGATTGGTTTAGAAGCTTCTTTAAATATAGATGTTCTTCAACATTGCATGTAAAATCCCAGTGAATTTAATTAAGAAGCAGTTTTGGACACACTCCAATTCCAGGACCAAATTATTGTAGTTAGAAAGCATAAAAGGTCCAATGTTCTTTGCCCCTGTCAGGGAGAATACATAATCGTCTTAAAAACTGCCATTTTCTATAGCAGGAGATGCTTTGCTAAGCTTAAAGCCCCATATAAAAAAGAGTTAATATCCACAAAATCTCAAGCACAACTAGTTTATGCCTTACCAACACTCTAAAAATCTCATGTGTAACTTTTTTGTCCAAACCAACACAATAAAATTAGAGGCAAAACCCCTGAATTGATATTTCTCTCTTTCAAGTACTGGATAAGAATTTACTAGGAAAAATTTCCCTGGTAAATGGCTAGTTGCTATCTTCTTATGTAGATATAGAATTTGTTTGCATTTTTAATAAATTATCTTAAGAAGTGAAATTTTTGTTTTAATGTTTTCAACATAGTTTCCTTTTAAATATATCTATAATACAAGTAATAATTTTCTGAAATATTCAAAATATCCTGTGGAGAAATAGACATACACAACCATATGAATCAAATCTATCCCCAAGGAAGAAGGCAGATTTATTCCCTCTGTGGTCATACTTGATAGGAAAAGGGATTTCCAGGTGCTTGTGTGTGAGTGAAAAGAGTCTTCCTTCAGATTGGGAAGAAGCCTTCAAAAGGTAAGGCTGTAAATGGCTAGTAGTGGAAACCACGCTTATCAATTGTGGGTATTCTCTTTTTATGTAAGAATTAATTTCACTTGAGCTTGTAAAAAATGAACAGCTAAAAAAAAACTTCTGCTAGCAACACAGGAGTTTTTAAGTAAATCAAAATTAGATCTCAAAGCCAAGTTTGTTACTTGGGCAAATTATATACATATTTAGAATTGGTTTATTCAATTATAAAATGAGGATAACAATACTTGTTATTATAAAGGTTAAATGTGAGTCACTAAATTTGATTGTATGAATCTAAATATATTTTGTTGAGAGATACATGTGTGTGTGTATATGGACAGAACATCTGACACAGTTAGGCATAACAAATGACTATTTTATTATTTCCTTTCATTAATATTTTTAATGGACTCAGTGGAATGAAAAATTTGTTTTCAACATTTTGTTTTGCATTTCAAAGAGTTATAAGGTTATGATACATTCTGATATGCAGAAATTAAAATTTTCAATACTTTATAACAAAACAAAGATTGAGTTTCCATATTGATCCAGGCACTGTGCTACATATGCTTTCATATATTTTAGCTCATTAGATATTTATAAAAATCATGATAGCTGCCATCATCTAATTTTACAAAATTAAAAGTATAATTAAGTGTGGTGACTATCACTTAATAATGGACCTCCAGCTAGTTTTAGAAAAATAAAATATTTTAAAAATAGCTTTTATCATAAGAAATGATTTTCTCTATATACAATTAGTGCTTAAAGCATGAGCACAATAGAAACTTTGAGTAAGGTAAAATTGATTCTGCATTCAACTAATGATGAGGTTTATGAAAAAAAAACAAACCAGTAGAATAAGACTTTTTGTTTTTAATGGTCTGTACACAAATGTTATTAGTGAGGAGGAGATATTTATAAGCAAATGCAATTGTCAAGTATCTATCTGATTGGAGGCTTCTTCAAGGTACGTTCAGTAGCATTGAAAAATAAGAGGAAGAAAAGTAGACCTGATTTCACCCTCAGGATAAAGAGTTCTGGAGAAAACCTTGAGCCTAATGAGATAATGGACCTCCTCAGATGTCTGAGAGTTTATTATTTTTAAAAGGCTGGAAACAAATTGGTGTTCTGTAAACATATTTTCCATTAAATGGATAAATGAAAGGTTAGCTTTTACTATATGCCTTTTTCCAATACCTATTATTAAACTTTATAAAATTATACACTGAACTATCTATGATAAAGCATTCTTTATACTTGAGAAATACCATAAATTTTGGACCAAAATGAGAATTGTAAAAGAATAATTAGGAGAGTTAGCAAAACAGATCATTTATTTATTCTTTTGTGGTCCGAGGTAGGAAGATTGGATATCATTGAGTGTTTTATAGGAATCCATGATAAGGGTTTGAACAGAGGAATGGCTGGATCAAAATCAAATTTGAAAAAAGTACCCTACGAGCTGCTAAAGGAGCACAGATTATTGGAGACATGAATGAAAACAGACAGACATGTAGCAGTCTATTGCAGTAGGCCAGTGAAGTAGTGAAGATAATCCTTGTTGTGTTATATTTTGAAGGTAGAGTCAATAGGATTTATTAAAGGTAATTAATGACAGAGGATTTAAAGAGTGAAGTATACTGTGAGATATTTATTCTTTATATGGAGAATGGAAATATTTAATGAGATGGAGAACAACTAGGAAGGAATAGGTTAGTGTGAAAAATTAAAAATTTAATCTTATAAATACTAATTGGATATCAAATCAGTGATATCCATTTGTTAGTTGCAATATATAAACTTATACACTAGAGGAGAGATAAGGGCTGCGTGTAACAAATTGGGATGCTACAGCTTTTATACGTTAGGAAAATGAGGAATATCCAAACAAAAGACAATAGGAAGGTGGTTTCATCGAATTGGGAGGAAATCAAGGACTATGATCTTTGGTCTATAGTCTTCCATTCATTATTTCTTCAACTCATTTTAAAGATGTAATACACCTTAAATGAATCCTTATGTTTACAATTTTGTGACTTTATAAGTCCTGAGCCTTTTCAAATAATTCACTTCCCATTCTCTCTTGTTTTAGCCAATTCTGCTTCTCCTTTTAAACATTTAAAATATTGCTTACTCTGGGATAGCTCATCTGATCACAGTTTGATTTAAATGTTACTATATTTGTGCGCTTAGAATCAAAGGAATATATTTATAAATAATACTTATTATATTGCTTTATTTTGTCTGAGCTCAAAAATATGTATCAAATCATTGAATGGGGGACTATCATATACAACTTGGTAATCTCAATATCCAAGAATGGTTTGATAGAAATAGAGGCTCCATGCACATATTTTGATTGAATAATTAAATAAAAGATTAAGATTTTATTACATGCAAAATATTTTCATTGTTTTATAGATAAACCATTTCTTGGATCTGATAGAAACATCGATTAAAGAATAGATGGAACCAAGGAACAATGTGACATACTTTATACTCCTGGGTCTCACACAGAATCCAAGGGAACAGAAAGTACTTTCTGTTATGTTCTTGTTCTTCTACATTTTGACCATGGTGGGCAATTTACTCATTGTTGTGACTGTAACTGTCAATAAGTTCCTGGGCTCACCTATGTACTTTTTTCTTGCTAGTTTATCTTTTATGGATGTCATTTATGCCTCATCACTTTCCCCCAAAATGATTTCAGACTTGTTCTTTGGACAAAATACCATATGCTTCCATGATCCAGCTTTTTACAGGCCACTTCTCTGGTGGATCAGAGGTCTTTCTTCTGCTGGCCATGGCATACGACCGCTATGTGGCCATCTGTAAGCCCTTGCATTATAGGATTATCATGAGGCAATGGGTTTGTGTTGTGCTGCTAATAGTGTCCTGGACTGGGGGTTTTCTGCACTCAGTCATTCAACTTATCTCTCTTCATGGGCTCCCCTTCTGTGGTCCCAATATCATTGATCACTTTATCTGTGACATGTACCCTTTATTAAAACTTGTCTGTACTGACACCTATGTTGTTGGTCTCCTAGTGGTGGCCAATGGAGGGCTGATCTGCAGTATTGTGTTTCTGCTCTTACTCTTCTCTTATGGTGTCATTTTGCACTCCCTAAGGAACCTTAGTCTGGAAAGAAAGAGGAAAGCCCTCTCATCCTGTGGTTCACACATCACTGTGGTTGTCTTCTTCTTTGTTCCCTGTATTTTTATGTATGCAAATCCTGCTAGAAACTTCCCAATTGACAAATCATTGAGTGTGTTTTACATAGTCATAACACCCATGCAAAACCCTTTAATATATACTCTGAGAAATTCAGAGATGACAAATGCTATGAAGAAACTCTGGAAAAGAAAAGTCAGATGAAGTAGCAAATATGGGCATGATCTACCACAAAGAGAGTCATTTTTCTTTAGGGAACATCTTCTGGAACCCAGAAATCACCTTAAATCTGATACACCATTATCTAACCTTCAAAATCATCATCATTATTAAATTTAAAAATTCACTATTAGACTGGGTTATTAAATAACATTTTACCTAGTATAAGTTCTATAATGTCTTATTTGTCACTGCACCTAGAAAATTATAGTGACTATAACAGTATGGAATCAATAAAAAAAGATAATGAATTAATAGTTAAAATATTTTACCATTTCTCTTATTGTAACTAATTTCTGCATTTTCATTATTAATCTTTCTCATCCTTAGTCTTGTATTATATAAAATACTCATTTATTTTTATGCTTTATATTATACTAGTTAAAATAGTTAAAACTGTGTAGGCTGTCCCCTTTATTCAATTTCAGTTTCATCACATATGATTTTTAAGTTTGCATATCTCTTTTGTTTTTTTTAAAAAAAGAATGTGTAATAGCAATAAATAGTTTAAATGGCGACTATTCAAATTGGCATAAATGTTATAGTAAATCTATCCACTCTTCACCAGTCTTCCAGTATTACTGCCAGATGTAGTCATTGAAATCTATTTTCTAAAATTGTCCAGTAATAATCCTTACAAATACAAGCATATTTACATGTATATAGTGTTTATTCTATGCATATAAGCATTTGCCTTTTACTAGTCAACGTCTTTAAATTCTTTCCATGCTAGTTCATTTAGACTTAACTTCTTCTCAGGTATCTTTATACTGCATAAATACCTCAAACATATTTCCTAAAATTACTGTAAACAATTTTCTTCATGTTATTTCCAATCAATTGCTATGACAAATAATTCTGTAATAAATACATACCTTTTTGCAAATGTGTAAATTTGAGTTCCTAGACGTGGATTTGATTATTAGTGTGTCAAATTGAACATTTATTTAAAATTTTGATGTTGTAAGTTTTTGACAAAATGTCATCCATAAGTTAGTACAAAACTGTGCCCCTTCACATAGTCTATGAGACTATGTTTGTCTACTTTCTCAACAACCAGTGCTTGATAAACATTTATGATATTTGACTATCTGATTAAAGAAAATGTATTTAATTTTTATACATTTTGTTATTCTTAAAAATAATTAATTGAACAATTTTTTACATGTTTAAAATTCTTTGTATTTCTTTAAGGGTGAATTGCCTTTTAATGCCTTTTACCAATTTTCTCCAATTGTTGATATTTTCCATATTAATTTTTATGCATTAACTATATATTAAATACTTTATCCCTTTTACCATTATCTATGTAATTATTATAGTCCCAATTTGTGATTTAGTTTTAATTTTTATGCTATGCAGAAGATTTTGGGCCATGTAGAATATTTTTATATTTACATATCTGATTTATCAAAATTATATATTTTTATATCTTCCTTAGAAAGTATTTCCACGTTTCTCTTTTTACCAAAATATTCCTCCACATTTCTTTAGCATTTTAAAAAAATACATTTTCTGGTATTTTATTTTACCTTTAAATTTTTTTATCTACCAAATATTTTTTAAATATGCGTATGTATAAGGAATTAGGGGTTGAATTTTAGATTTTCATTCTTTTTCAGGATGACTATGTTTTTATAGTTGTATGATTACCTTTTGCCCACTGACTTGCAATCCCAGGACTCTATTCTGTTACATTTATCTTATTTTCAGTGTGCCCTTTAACACATGATATAATTGCATTAAATTCATAATGCATTTTGTCATCTGATAAGCCTAGTACTCCCTCATTACAGCTCTTTTTCAGAATTATGCATATTCTTGCATATTTATGTTTCAAATTCAATGTAAATTAATTAAAAGTTTAGTTACAAAACAAAGCTTAGCTTGCATTTTCAGTGAAATTTTATTCAGGAAGCTTAATTTAAAATGACTTTATGTCCTTAGAAAATTGAGAATTCTTATCTATGCACAGGGTTTGTTTTTGATTTAGTCAAGTTTTCCTTTACTGCATTGATTAGTCATTAATAGTTCTTCTGTCTTATTTATCTTTGATAGATGGTTTCTGTCTTCATCCATGATTCCTAAAATGCCCTACTGACAGACTTGCTTTAAAGAAAAATCCACTCTTTTTAATGGAATGTATGTCTAAAGTCTTTGCTGAGCATATTTTTCATGCTGCTAAAATCATCCTGCCAACAAATGCCGTGAAAGCCATTATTACTTACTACAAAGTGGCAGGTGCTAAGAAGGCGTGGTCCTGGTTAATTCTTGTAAGAGCCTTATGAAATAGATAACTCGTATTCCTGTTATACTGAAGAATTAACTGAAGCTCAGATAATTTCTATGGTTCCTATTTAACAAGCTAGTGAATACTTGAGATGGGATTTGAACTTTGTGGTTTGGCTCACATTTAAACACTTAAAGTTTAAACATTTAAAGGCTATACCTTTAAATACTTCTTAGTGGAGAGAGACAGGCATTAAACAAATAAACATAATTTTAAAAAATAAATAAATTCATTGGGAAAAATGCTAAAGAGAATGAAGCAGGTGAAATGATAGAGAGTGACTTAGGGCAGCAAGGGTTAAAAGACCTAAAAGCAAGAATTTAATACATTTATCTAACTATGTCCAGATTTGAGTGACAACAAACTGAGGAGGCATGAGATAAACCATGAGAGGGGTATTTATTGGGTGAGTAAGGGGATTTTATTTGACCTGCATGAATATCATTATCCATTGGCTTTGCTTTGTATTAGAAGACCACCACCAACAATAAATGTATTATTAATTCAGCTCTAAATTCAGATCACGATGAAGATGAATAAAATGTATTTCCTCCAGCAACCACCTTTACCCAGTAATTTGTGTGACATTTCTGTCAGTCACTTAAGTGGCCTTTTTGGTGCAGTTCACAGCATTGATCTCTACTTTGTTTCTTTAAGCCCTACTTTTCGTTTAATTCAGACAAATTTCTTCCCATGTAAATCCTGTATTTGCTTAGAAAAGCTTATCTAAGAACATTAGTAGAAAGGAGAAGGATGAGAAGAGAGGGCAGGAAACAGATAAAGAGAATTGCCCAGTGAATGGAAACAAAACAGCAAAAACGGGAGAGGGGGTGGTTAAAATGGATTAAAGTAATATAAATAAATAAATCTTTTTTTTTTAAATAACATTAGTAGAAAGAAAACTCTGTTTAACCAAATTTACACTCAATTCTAATTGACCTTTTCGTGGCCTATTAAGCCCTGCACAATTGCTCCCCACTCAAATGTTCCTTTCTCTGACTGCACAGGGTCCCACTCTCCCGTGTACTGATCTCCCATCATGATGGCCTTGTTTTTGCACTGAGGTCTTTGCACTAACTCTTCTAGTTTCTTGAAATTACCCTCTTCTAGACCTTAGCTTTGCTGGTTTGTCTTATCACTTAATCCACCATTCAAATGCCCCCTCTTTGAGAGGACTACTTAACCATCCATTGTAAAGCAACCTATTGCCTTGAGTTATTTTCTATCACTTCACTCTCTTACATTTTCTCTAAGGCAGTTTTACAATCTAATTTACCTAATGTATTTGTTTTCTCTTTCCTCCTAACATGACTATAAACGTCATGAAATAGAGGCATTACCTGTTTTAACTATTGCATTTGCAGCACATACAACAAATCTTGGTAGAGAATAAAGGTTTAATAAACATTTCCTGAATAAATGGCTATCATCTCCACTTAACCCACTGGAGAGTAATTACATTTGTGAAAAAGACACTTGTTAACTGAAATTCTTCTAAAATTGATGACAGTCCAATATTAGTGAAAAATTGAAAAGAGATATTTAAGTCAGTTTGGTATATCAGCCATTGTTTTCAGCTGAAGACATGAATCATCATTTGCTCCTTTCAGTTGAAGGTTTTTTTTTAATGAACAATTAAATAGTTTAATGAACCTTTGGATTTACAGAGTCTGTTTTCAGTAACAGGAATTACTTGCAGAAGTACTCCCATGTGAGACAGCATGCTAAAGTAGCTGCTGATCCTGGGGAAAAGGCTTTGCTGCCTGTGGCCAAATGGGAAGGTTACTAACGCTTTCGCTGGCAAAGTCGTATAGAACCAAATCTCAGAGAAAGTACGCATGTTTTGACATCTTTGGTCATATCTGAGCAGAAGAGGATTTCTGGGTCCTCATGAGTGAGCAAAAAAATCCTCAGTCTTGAATTAAAACTTCCCTATTTGCAGATGATATCATCCTATGTATAGATAATCCTGAGAAATCCCCACAAAGCCACTAGAATTAAAAATAAATTCAGCAAAGTGGTAGAGTTCAAGATCACCATGAAAATATCAGTAGTGTTCTATAATAAACAATCAGAAGAAGAAATCAAGAAAAAAAAATCTAGTCACAATAGCAACTAAAAGAATAAAATATCTAGGAATACATCTTGTTAAAGATATAAAGGATTTGTACACAGAAATCTATAAAACATTGCTAAAAGAAATCAGAAAAGACCTAAAGAAATGGAAGGATATTCTGTGTCAATAGATTGGAAAACTAAATATTGTTAAGAAGTCAGTTCTACCTAAAGGGATTTATAGATTCAATGCAATCCCATTCCAAATTCCAACATCCTACTTTCCAGAAAAGATAAAGTCTATCATCAAAATATTTTATGGAAGAGTAAGAGGCCTCCGGTGGCCAAAGCCATCCTGAAAAAGAATGAAATTAGAGGCTTCACACTTACCAATCATTAAAGTTATTACAAACCCAGTGTAATGAAAACAGCATGGTAGTGGCAAAAGGAGAGACATATAAACCAATGGAATAAGATTGAGAGATCAGAAATCAATCCTAACATCTGTGGCCAATTGATTTTTGACAAGGATGCTAAGACTACTCAATGAAGAAATAATAATCTTTTCAACAAATGCTGCTGGGAAAACAAGATATTTACGTGCAAACGAATGATGATGGACCTGATTGAAAGGGGAGCAAAATAAACTTAAAACGACATATGCTAACTGAAACATGAAATCTGTTGCATTGGTCACACTGATTGTTAAAATATGATTAGATTTTGTTTAAGCTTATCTATTTATATGGATTGTTACACAAAATCACTCTATGTCTCCATAGCCACCTCATTGCATCGGGGAGGGGGAGCATTTTATATTTAGTTTTATTTTATGTCACAAAACTGTAATTCATATGTAAGAGTGTTTCATACTTTAAGGGCATTCTGTCACTTCCCTCAGTCCCAAAATAAAGGTTCGAAAGGTCATTCATCTGATTAATCCATGTTATGTTATAATGCTCACATAGACCTACAAAATTTTGCAAATAATTTCCCCCAAATCCTACATTGCACAGTCTCCCACCACTAAAAAATAAGCCAATTTATCTGTGAACCACTATTTTGTGCTTTTCTTAGCTCTCACATAACCACTCTGGCACTTTGTCATTGCTTGAGAATGCTGATCAGTTAGACACAGAAGAAAACATGATTCTTGCTTTTAGTGCGGGCAGGTTCCTGTCGATGTTGCAAAAATATGCACCAAACCATTTAAACTATGGAAACCTCTCCTGGTGGTGGCTGGATTATAGGACAGGATGAGAGGAAGCACAGTCTTACGATCATATTAAAAATCTATTTTAAGAAACTAAAAGACTGGTGCAGATGCAACAGTATAAGAGTTAAGCCCAAGAGGATCTGTCCATTCCATTACTCCTGGACAAAATGAACACCAGCTTCAGAGATTGGAGTGTCACCTTTTCCATAAAGAAGATGCTTGAATAGCTTGAACTTGCTGTTTTTATTTCTGCATCTGTGTTGACAATGAATGCAGTTTCCTGAAAAGTTCATGGAATTTATACTGTGGAAATAAGTTTTCCAAAAAGCCTTCCAAGAAGAAATAAACCACTCTCCTCTTCAGCTGGTTGTGCTGAAACATTTCAAAAACATAAAGAATATCTTTCCATTTTGTCTCAGCCTCAGTTACCATCTTCAGTTCATCTGGCATAACTGCAGGTAATTTAGTTTTTCCTGCAATTCTTTTTCTCATTTTCATAGATTTGTCTCTACACACAACCCTGAAAGGTTTTGCTGAATCTGCAACTTGACCTGGTGAGGTCTTCCAATATGCATGGTTAAGCATATTACTGTCAAAGCAGGTTTTTGATATTCTTTCACAACCACTGACATATCTCTTTTAATCGCACACTTCATCCATGAGAAACAGCGATACCCTAAGTGCAACACTGCCATCTACATTATTGACAAGCTGAGCTAATACTCAAAGATATTCAGGATCTGAATCAGTTTCTGGAATTAAAGAAGGCACTTAGAAAAAATGATTGTTTTATATCTTGACCTAATCTTTCTGACATTTTGCCCTCGTTGTCTGACATTTTAATCATTCCCTTTTCCAAGCTATCAGGAAGAGATTTAACTGCATTTGAATTATTCCTCAGAGAACTGCAAAGTGGAATTTAAAAAGTGTCCATCTTGTGAGCAAAACTGCCTTTTCCTTCATAGAGGGCTGTGTTCTGAAGGAAGTCATACACATAATCAGCCAAAGATAGTGATGCTTTCACGATTTCAGGAGTAAATAATAACTGCAAGTATGTAATTAGATCCATTTTTTTTCTAAAAATCTCTATCCATATTATTAAAAGTCTTTTTACCAGAAAACTTCAATATAATCGACAGATTTTCAAACTGTTCGGTGATTCTCATGTGGAAGTCACTATAATGGCGATGTTTTCCACATCTCACAGTTCAGATTTCATTGGTGTCCTGTAATTGTGTATAAGCAGGCTACAAAGAATAAGATGACCACAGTAATATGGGATGCACAGGTGGAGAGAGCCTTCTGCTGTCCTTCAGAGCTGTGAGTTCTGAGGGAGCAAATGATGAGGACATAGGAGGTGAGAGGAATAGAAAAAGTGAGTAGACACAACAGCTGACTTTTTGCAGCAACAGAGTCCAATGATGCTAGTGTCAGTGCAGGAGACAATCAGCAGAGGGTAGACCACTGGAGAAATGGTCAATGATTGTGCGGCCACAGAAGGGCAACAAGAGCATAAAAAGGATTTAAATCAGAAGATAAAGAATTCCCCCAGCCCAGGATATGACCACCAGGAGGCTATACACATGTAGTGCAGGGGCGTGCACTGTGAGCAGGATGAGCTCAACTCCCCCAAGGAAATGCTCTGCAGAGAACTGAGTCATGCACCCAGTGAAGGAGACAGTTTTAGTTTCAGCAATAAGTCAAATATCATTTTGGTGGCCATGGTAACAGAGAATAAGCCATTTAGTAATTTAGCCATTTAGTAAATAAGCCATTTAGCCATTTAGTACAAGAACAGTAGAAAAAATTATCGTGGGGAGCCCAGGTATGTGCTGGTTGAAACTGTCATACAAGGAGGTTGCCTGCCAGTTTGAGACAGTAGATCAACAAGAACACAACAAACAAGAGTTTCTGCACATCTGGGTTATTTGTCAGGCCAAGCAGAATGAATTCTGTCATGTTGTTCCTTCGCACCACGAATCCAATTAGGCATTTGAACAATTGATTTATCTGCAAATAGTACAGGGAAGCAATGATAAATAAATTTTAATGAAGAAATAATATTTTCAGCATTATTTGTAAGATTGATAGAATCTCTGCGCAAAAAATCTCCTGACTTAAAGTTGAACCATATTAGTTATATACTAAAAGCATAGAATTCTTCTATATATACATTTGGTCCAGCATTCCTTACTCTTAGGAATCTACTCTAGGTAAAATATATATATAGATAGATGTATTTATATGGTCTGAATTTAGGCAGATAGGTTGTATTTCACAACATTTTTATAATAATAAAATAAAGATGACCCAAATATCTATATAAAAGGGAAGAGTTTAATTAATTATGATGTATAATTATGAAATACCAGGGGTATGTTAAAGTGATTTGTAAGAAGAATACATGATGTGGAAAGGTATTTTAAATAAATGCTGAATGGAAAATAAAAGATATTAAATATGTTCTATATTAGGATCTCAATTGACTAAAACAATGTGTAAGCACAGAAAAGTGTCCCAAAGAGTACACCAATAATGAACAGTGCTAATCTGAATTATGAGATTAATGACAATTTTTTGTGGAACTATTTCTTACTTTTCTGATCAGTTTACTATAAAGACAATATATTATCTTTATTATTAGTAAAATAATTTAATAAAATTTTTACTTTATTATCTATGACCTGGGTCCACAATATCTAAAGTGATTGCTTTTCTAAATGGATTGGGTATATGATCTAATATTCATAATTATCTGTGATGGTAGAAAACATATTTAAATATAACTTATCTGTAAATTGAAGACCCTAGTGTCACAATGTGAGAAAAAAACTATAAAAGAAGTTACTTGCAATACCTACCTCTCTGAATGCATTTGGAAAAGAAGTAACAGTTTCAGTTCATAAGGCAACTTATTTGTAGCAATCACTGACCCATCACTTACTTCTTCTTTGCAAGATCATCCATTTTTACCTTCAGTGTAGTATTTCTTTTCTTCAATTAGCAACTTGAAAATAATTACTAAGAGAGATTTCCTAAATAATTCTGACTTTATGGAGTGAGTTTAGTTTTGCTCTAAAGGCTTAACTATCCTATGTGGGCCACAAGCCTCCCAGCACAAATCATGACTGTTTTTAGTCAGAAAACTTCCAAATCATTATGACTCAATAGAAATTGATATGGAATAGCTAACCAATGGAGGGCAACTCTCTTTAAAGCCCCTTCCTATACAATTACTGTTGTTTATTTTTTGGTGACCAGGTGGATTATATAATATTATAAAAGCCACTTGATCAGAACTCGATGCAAAGCCCCCAAAATACCAAACTATTTAAAGCAGGAAAAGTAGGTATGTCAGCATCATGAACTCCACAACTTGGATAGATTCCCTGTCATAGCAGGTTCCTAAAGTCAGCTACATTAAATACTTTTCTTAGAAAGCCTATGTCCAGCTTAGAGATGGCCCCTTTGATCCCTTCAATTCTGGATCCAAATGGGTCAGAAACTTAAAAACAGACAGCATCTGTAATCTGTGACTAGTTATGCTGATGTGGTCTTCAAGTCTCAGGAATCCCCTAATATTTTTACATCTAATATTTTTATGTCTGGTTACAGGGAAATATTTGAATGGATATTAATTGAGCACAAGGAGTTGAGTTGCTTCTAACTTTATTTATCCATAGGATTAGAACAAGATAAGACATGAAAGCATCTAGGTCATTGAAGCTGCTATTCCACTGTTGATGGCCTGAGAACACATATAGGCTAGAGAAACTACTTGCTAATATTAACACTCTGACATGCCTGAATGTAAAAGCTTTGGAGGACAATAAACTGCATGTCCTATGGCTGGCTATTCTACTTACAATGTGACTTTGGGCAAATTTCTCAACCTATTTATAACTCAATTTCTACCTCTGTTACAAAGAGGATGATAAAGATAGCGATCACATAAGACTGTCTAGGTTATATATGATAAGTGTCTGGAATAAAGACCCATTATTTTCTGTTTCATTTTCTGCCCAAGATCTTGCGCAATTTATTCAACTTCTCAGTGCCTCAATTTCTTCTTCTTCAAAATTGAAGATTGCAAAAAATAGAGTTATTAGAAAGGTCCATTTAGTCACTAAAGGGGGGCATGGGATTGAGTGTGAATTTTTTTTTTGTACAGGAGAAACGTGTCATGTTTAGAATTCAGTGGGAAAAAGCTAGTCGAAAGGGAGAGGAAATAGGGAGGAGAAGGGTCAGAAGAAGGGGAGCGGGTGGGAAGCAGGGAGGGGAGAGAGTGATTAATCAACAGAGGTATATTGGGTGTGGCAAACACTGTTAGTTCCTCACAGATCTTCTTTCTATCAGAATTCTTTTTTCTGATATCAGATGTTCATTTGAGGGAAAAGAGTACTACCCCTACAAACCGTAGGTGTGAATCTGGTTTAGTCTAAGCCAATTACTGTAATTCCATTCCCCTTTTCAGTGGTTATTTTAAGAATATGCATGTGACACAATTCTAGCCAAGGAGACAAGAGAGAAAATTGCTGGAGGTCTTATGAAAGATGCTTCTTTATGCCTAAAAGAGAAACATTACAAAAAATTTGCATTTTCTGTAAAATGCCCTCTAAGAGGGAAGCTTGTACTGCCATCTAGTGGTGAACACTGGGGTTTTGGACTGGGAAGTTAACCTGAACTATCTGAAAAGTACACACCTTTAAAGAGGTGATTGCTGGCTTGTTATTGAACCGTAGTTGAAATTGCATAAATTACCAAACCACATCACATTGTTTTGAGATATGAAATACCCTTATGTCCTGGATTTTATCAAATAATGAATCCCTTTGAATGTAAATCCAAAAACATGTGAAAGGGGGAGCTAAAAAACAGATTGTTTTTGTGTCTTGGAACCTTCATTAGATGTCCCTGAGGAGTTACCTATCTGTATAGATGAATGAGATTCTCCAAATCATCAGTTATTGGAGGCCCCCTAACAAGTAGCATGGTTTACAGATGGTAGCTTGATAGCTGGCAGGCACTCAATCTGGAAAGCAGCAGTAGAGAAAACAGTTTATCAAAGAGGGAAAAGGTAAGTGCGCAGAATTACAAGTAGTGCTCCTAGTGGTATCAGAAGAACAGGGTGATAACAATAGTGATATGCTATAGAGTTTACTGATTCTTGGGCAGTAAACCAATGGACTGATGGTAGTCTATGGACTAGCAATATGGTGTGGAAAATGGCCCTGAGATGACTGGAAGACAAAATATCCTTGAGTTATATCAAGTAAAGGATCTGGTTGAAAGTTAATTCAAATTTTAAGAAGGAGAAGTAACAGAAGATGAAAATGGAAGAAATAAATGAATAAGGCAGAGAAGGGAAAACAACATTACTTTAGTATAATTTAGTTAAGTTTATAAGTAATCATACAGGTAAAGGTATTTGCAGAAACCTACCCCTTCATAAGAAGCTGCAGGTCTAATATGGGTTCCCAGGGGATTTAAGAAGTATATGTTTGGAGTCATATAGGTGAAACATCTCAGTGACTCTAATACTGTATATGTGAAGACTTGGAAAACTTATAATGTTGGTTTTTCTTCTGGTTCACATTTTATAGGTCACATCAATTATAAAAAAATCTCTGTTTAGAGAAACCTTATAAGAGCTGTTGCTTTCTAGATACATGCAAAAGATTGTGGTCAAGAACTGATCCACATGTCTCTGCGCAACTTGGAATCTAAGTAATGGTTTGTTGAGAAAGGGACCTGGGTGTGATGGAAATAAACTATACCTATACTCCCACCTTGTCAGAATATTTTGTACCCGACTACTTGTTAATCTAAACTTTACAGAGTGAGGACAATAATCAAAGTAAAAAACACATGAAAACAGAAACTAATGTAATTTTAGGATTGATGATGTGGGTGGATTTTAGTTCCAATATCTACTGAGGATTCACAAGGAAAGATGCTTCATATAACGATATTAAAGAATATTTGAGGGGATTTGATACCCATATGACATTATCCTGGGGAGTTCAACATTATTGGACCTAAAACATATACATTAATTTTATTCAAACAATATGCATATGGCAACAACTTATTTCGTGGATAAACTAATATTGAAGAAAATGCCCTAAAAAAACCCCTGGTGAGGCTGGCAGAGGTCTAGGAGTCCAAGCAGAAATTGCCTTAAGTGGAAAGAGCCATAATGAGGAAGCTTACTTAATGGCCTTTATTGGCCACTAAGAAGGGATAATTTTTAGGAGCATGTGAAAGGATGGCAAGCAACTTGGACAGGTATGATATTTGTAGAAAATTTGATAAAATGTCAACAGATAGCTATAAATCATGCCAGAAAAAATATGTTTAAACCCATGCACACTGATCCAGGCGTGGCTGTGAAGTAAGCTCCTCCCAATGGTTGCAAAGGTAGGTAGCTCAAAGGCAATCACTGGGGATCTTAGCAGCAGAAGCACAGGAATGAATTCAAGGGAAGTTTTTGGTCCCCAAAGCCCAGGATAATGTGCGATTTGCTTAGGTGTTCAATAACTTCCACCTCACACATAAACTAAAGTCTGAAGTACCCAATAGCTGTTAGTTGGATCTGGAAACCTACTAAACTGTATTAGGATTTTAATGGTTGGGAGATGGTAGTCATTACTTAAAGATAAAGTTAATTGGATTCTTATTTCAGCACAGTCTTATAGTATGAAATAAGGCCTATGTCTAGGACTATGAAAGATGCAGAATCCAGAATTAATTGAGAATTGGCCATGGATTCATATATCATTCCATGATGTCATTTGTTAGATAATACAGGGATTGTTCATTGCTATTATACTAAATCAAACTGATGTGTGTGTGTACTTATCCTTTATCCTGCAACATTTTTTAATTGTTTTCTTTTTAATCTCTAGTAGATTTCTAGTGGATTCTTTGTTTTTTTCTCCACATAGAATCATGTCATCTGCAAATAAAGTTTTATTTCTTCCTGTCAACTTTAGATGCCTTTTATTTCTTTTCCTTGCCTAATTTCTCTGGCTAAACATTCCACTACAATGCTGAATAATAATGGTTTAAAGCAGTTATGCTTACGTGTTAGTGATTTTGGGTCAAAATCTTTCATTCTATAATACACAATATTCACTGAATATGATGTTTAGTCACAGGTTTTTCATATATTTCCTTTATAATGTCCAGGAAATTCCCGTCTGAGTATTTTTTGAAGAATGGGTGCTGGATTTTTTCTAATGCCTTTTGGTGTATCAATAGAGATGATCCTGTGTTTTTGTTCTTAATTCTAGTAATGAGTCATAATGCATTGATTGATTTTCTTATGTTACCTCCATCACCACAAAAACTTTTCCATCTTACTAAACAGAAATTCTGTACCAATTAAAAATTAATGCCCAGTTCCCTATCCCAACCCTATCACCTATATTCTAGTTTTTGACTCATTGAATTTGCTTCTTCTACTCATTCCATATCACTGATATGCAATATTTGTTCTTTTGTTCCTGATTTATTTATATCAATGTGATGGCTTAAGGTTCATATATGTTGCCTCATGTATCAGAACTTCATTCTTTTTATGAATGAATAATATTTCATTTATCTCTATACCACATTTTGTTTATACATTCATCTTTTGATTGTAACTGAGTTGCTTCATTCTTTTCGCAATTGTGAATTATACTGCTATGAATATCAGTGTGCAAATACCTGTTTAATTTGCTGTTTTCAAAACTTTTGGTTATATATCTTCCGTAGTGCTTGGGAATCATATGGTTATTTTATATTTATCATCTGAGACACTTTCAAACTGTTGACCAAAACTACTCTACCATTTCTTATTACCCCAACATTAAATGCTTGTCCAGTTTCTACCCACATTCCAACACTTCTTTTCTGTTTTGTAAATAGTATCCATTTTAGTGGGTGTGAAGTAGGATCTCATTTTGGTTTTGATTTGCATTTCCCTACTGGCTAATGATACTCAGCATCTTTTCATGTGCATATTGGCAATTCTTATTCTTTCCTTGGGCAAGTATCAATTCAAATCTTATTGCTGCCCCTCTTTTTTTAATTACAATTTATTTCACATAAAGTTTACCATAACATTCTGTAGTACATAGTATCATCATGCCTAATTTTTATTTGATATTTTTATTTAGAGAAATTTTAGGTTTACAACAAAATCATGTTAAAAATACAGAGTTCCCATTTCCCCATTCCCTTATTATAACACTATGTACTAGTGTGATTCCTTTGCAACAATTGATGAGATAATATTATAATTTATTAAGTATAATCCATAGGTTCCATCAGGGTGCATTTTTTCTACTATACCATCCTTTATTAATGCCTTGGATTAGTGTGGTACATTTGTTATAATTCATGAAAGAACATTTTTATAATTGTACTATTAACTAGAGTACACTGTATAAAATAGGGCTCATTATGTTGTACAATCCTATATTTTATTTTCTAATTTTTATTCTAGTAACAAATATATATATAAATTCTCCTTTTAAACACATTCATATATGTAATTTAGTGCTGTTAATTACATTCATAATGTTGTGATAATATCACAATCCTCCATTTCCAAATCTTTACAATCAACCCAAAAAGAAATTCTGTATAAGTGAATAATGCTTCATTATTCATTCTGTATAAACGAAGCATTAACTTCCCATTCCCTATCCCCACACAGCCCCTGATAATCTATATTCTAGATTATATTTGCATGAGTTTGCCTATTGTAATTATTTCATGTCAGTGAGATTATACAATATTTTTCCTTTTGTGTCTGGCTCATTTTACACAACATAATATCTTCAAGGTTCATCCATGTTGTCATGTGAGCCAGAATATCATTCCTTTTTATGGCTGAAAAATATTTCATTTTATGTATACATCACATTGTGGGTTGCTTTTATCTTTTGGCAATTGTGAACAATGCCACTGTGATCATTGGTGTGCAAATATCTGTTTGAGCTCCTGCTTTCAATTCTTTTGGGTATATACCTAGTAGAGGGAATGCTGTGTCATATAGTAATTTTATACTTATCTTGCTAAGGAACTGCCAAACTGTCTTCTGCAGCAGCTGCACAATTTCACATTTCTATCAGCAATGAATGTTTCTATCTCTCCAACAATTGTAATTTTCTCTTATTTTTAATAGTAACAATCCTAGTGGGTGTGAAATCATATCTCATTGTGATTTTGATTTGCATTTCTCTAATAGCTAATGATGTTGAGCATCTTTTCATGTGCTTTTTAGCCATTTGTATATCCTCTTTAGAGGAATGTCTATTCAAGACTTCTGCTCATTTTTTTAGTTTCACTGTTTTTCTTTTTATTGTTGAGTTGTAGGATTTCTTTATATATTCTGTATAGTAATCCCTTTTGAGATATGTGGTTTCCAAATATTTTCTACCATTGGATAGGTTGTATTTTCACTTTCATGATAAAGTCCTTTGATGCACAAATGTTTCTCATTTTTATGAATTTCCATTTATCTATTTTTTTCTTTTGTTATTAGTACTTTGGGTGTAAAGCTAAGAAACCATTGCCTAACACAAGTTCCTGAAAATGTTTCCCTATGTTTTCTTCTATGAGTTTCACAGTCCTGGTTCTTATCTTTAGGTGTTAGACCCATTTTGTGTATGCCATGACATAGGGGTTCCCCTTCATTCTTTTGCATATGAATATCCAGTTCTCCCAGCACCATATGATGAAGAGACTATTCTTTGCCAATTGATTAGACCTGGTAGCCTTGTCAAAAATCAATAACCATAGATGTAAAGGTTAATTTCTGAAAGCTTAATTTTTTTTTTACTTTATTTTGACATTTAATAATTGAAAATATAAATAAATAAAAACTAAAAAGTAAACACAAATGAATAAATACAAACATTTCTCAATTAAATGTACTGGATACATATAATTTTTTTTAATCAAACAGTATGTTACGCAAAATATTTTTTCATGGTAACACAATCATACAATATTTGTCCTTTTGCATCTGGCTGGCTTTGCTCAACATAATGTCCTCCAGGTTCATCCATGTCTCATTGTGGTTTTATTTATTTTTTAATTTTTATTTATTTATTTATATATTTATTTATTTTATATTGTGGGTAAAAATCAAATTTTTCACAATACAAGACAATACTTGTAAAATGATATATAAATATATATGCATAATTGTGCATTTGCTTACATAAATGTTATTTATATATATATATATTTTAAAAGATGTTTAGATTACATAAATGTTACACAAAAATTACAGGGGTTCCCATGTTCTCCACCTCCCATAACAACCTACATAAACATCTTTCATTAGTGTGGCATGTCACCTGCAATGGCTATACACATCCTGGGGCTTTGCCACTAAACATGGATCATAGTTCACATTGCAAACCACACTCTCTCCCACACAGTTCCGCATGGCATAAATTGATGTAAAATCGCCTATATCTGTCACTGTAATGTCACTCAGGATAATTCCCAAGTCCTGAGAAAGACCCTGTATTACAACTGTTTTTCCCTTCCCTGCCCCAAAAGCATCTAGTGGCCACTGGCTCCAAATCACTGTTATAATTTCTTCCATTGCTTGAATCACAATATGTCTACAACAGAATACCATTAAGTCCACTCTAGTCCATAGCTCTTTCCCCAATCCTGAGGAGTCTGGGATGGTGATGTCCACTCCATCTCCAAGTGAGAGTGGGCTTATATCCCGTGGATACGGTGGATGGGATTATCCTGGCTACAGCTGCAGGCTCTCTTCA
>JAQZBX010034180.1:0-25087 GCA_029593785.1 Cabassous unicinctus
GTTAAAACACACAAATATTACACAGCCACCAAATGTTACTTATTGTTGCTTTCTATTTATTATTCAATTAATCAGGCTTAGGTAAGTTTTTCCAACTATCAGCGGGCTATGGTTTTCACATGAGATCATTCCAGTAAGGGATCATGCCAGTGTTCCATCAATATCACATTCTCTTAATTTCTAAATGTTTTATTGAGAGGAGAGGAACAGTTAGTGATTAATTATTTGATGTGCTCTTTGGCAATAATATTTCCAATATTTATTTTTAATAAACTGAGGTATTCTATAGCAGGCACTCTTTAGTAAGATGCCAATTTTAAATTAATGATCAAATTAAAAGTATTTTTGGAACTGCATTTATTTTACCTTGCATATTTTTTCCTTAATAAGTAGACGTATAAGTTCAATAATGGCTGAATTCTTAGGATGTAGATTTGTTAGGGAGCCAGTAGAGGAAGTTGAAGATGCCATGTCACTGATTGGAGTAGGAAAGCAAAGACATTGCAGATGGACCGAGAGACAGCCTGTGACAGGAAGGCGAAATGCCTCTAGAGTACTTGCATGTCCTTAGGAAGTCCTGAGTTAGACCTAGTAAGTGTTAAAGAAGGCAACACTCAACAACTTGTAATCACGAGAAAGAGCATAAAACAGTGGGGTGAAATTGTAAACCCTCTGGCTGACAATAATAGTAAAAAATAAAACACAGTGTATAGACATTCTGGCTGTTACACAATGGAAAGACTTAATGTAGTTTGAGACACTGCTATTTCTATAGTTAATTAGAAGGAATCCACATGAAACAAAAATAGCCTACAACATATACAAAAGGCAGCACTGTTTGCATCAGTGAAGTTTCAGTTTGTCAATGCTGATAATCACAGCCAAACAAGTATATATTGCTTTCTCAAAGTTTCACCATTGGGTTCCGTTACTTAGATGGCCCAGTTGCACAAGATTGCTCATTGTACCCACAATTAAATATATGAATGTGCAAAATATTTAATGTTTTATTAATAACATTAAGAGGTACTAATATGGCTTATATTACTGTAAATAGAGGTAATTATATGATGGGATTAGTTGCCTCAATTTTTCTAAATGTCAGTAATCTTTGATAATATCACTATTTACTCCTCCTGATGAATTTTAGAATCAACCTACTGGGTTGCAGAAGCTTTTCCTTCCGTATTTGGACTGCCATTTCATTAAAATATATAAATTGGTTTGAAAACATTGGTGTTTGTTTTCTTCATTCAGAAAAATGCTGACTCACTAGTTATTCAAGTCTTTTTTATGCTTGCACATATACATTTATAGATCACGCGTCTTCCTCATTGTTTATTCTGAAATATTTTAAATTTTACTTGCTATTGTGAATAAGAGCTCTATCATATTTTCTTGCTGGTTATTTTGAGTTCATCCTGATGATATTCATTTTTATATGTTTATAACTATTATACTGGAATCTTTCTAATCATATTTGGTGTTGTTTGGGGTCTTTATTTTCTCCCTGTTCAAAATCATTGGGGTGTGTATGCATTGAGATGGGACTTAGGCTCAGGTTAGAAAACCCTGGAATATCTGTCAGGGGCTTAACTCTCTGGGAATAGCTGAAATGAATTCCAGCCTAGAGAGCACAAAGAAGTAGGAAGCTAGTTCATGATGGACTTTCCATAAGTAATATTAAATTTTATTCCTGACAGATCTGGGTGGCCGAGATCTCATAAGCATGGCCATTGACAAACTCTGAAGCTTCTGCGGTACGCTTTTTCTGGCATCCTCTATTTTACAGAAAGTATGCTTATTTATTTATGTTTCTTAATATATATTTTGCCTTTTACTAATGTCTTTATATTAATTCTTTAAAATCCCAGTTTTATTTTTTATTCACTACTCTTTTCTTTAAAGTATTCCCTATGAACAAAAGATTTTAATATGGAATATTAAAATTTATATTTTTACCCCCTAATTATGTTACCTAAAAAAAGTGCTTCTTGAATCTCAAATCTTCACATTTGCAGATTAAGCAGTGTTACTGAAACAAAAGAGATTACAAATAGGAAAGAGTAAAAATCATTTCAAACGTAAGAGGATCTGTGTAACTTTGTGATTCCGATGCATTGTATCAAAGCAAACGAGTAAATGAGAAAGTTGTTAATGGGAAAACTATGTTTTTGTGAAAAAAAGCAAGTGGGGAAGGAAAGCTATCTAGGGAAGCTAGATTAAGAAATATGAACAACCACTCTATAATTCCAATTTCAGAACAGACATTGTTAACAAATTTTCTCATACAGACAGCTATCCATATACAAGTTCTCTCATGCTCTCTCTTTACACTTACTTCCTAGCTTGCTCAGAGTGATCAGCCCTGCTGTTGTACAGAAACCCTAGACTTCATTTCAATGCCAAGCTGCACGTTTACGAGTCTCCTCCAAAACACCCTGCATAGAGGTCTCTGCTCCCTCGCTCAGCCTCTGTTCCGTAATCTCTGCGCATCTTCACAGAGCTCAGGAGCCGTCTTCCACATGGTCCATTTCCTCAGTCTGGTGGCTGTCATGGCAATGGTTTTTGGTTCCCCAATCAATTGCATGCCAAATGGCTAAGGTAAGCCAGTCATGACGGCCCCGTTCTGAGCCTCTCTAAGTGTCTGGCTTAGGGATGGGCAGGGGCCCAACACCGGCCAGTGGGGGCTGAGTGGGGGCATTCTTTAGGAATGGAGGCCATTGAAGGAGACGCAACAGCCAGCTTGCTTCCAGCCTGAAGGAACAGAGCCAAGAGCATGACAGAGAGCTGTGTCGCGTGCTGACATGTCATCTAGCCTTCTCACTACGAGAGATAGTAAATAACTGTATCACGTAAACCCAGTTGAATTGACTTTGTCACGTGCAGCCTAACATATTCCAACAAATTCATGAAAATTTCCAGGAGCAGCATTTGCTTTCTCCTTTATCATTTACTTTGCTACGTACACACAAACATTCAGATTGTCAAGTGAACCTCTAGGCTGCTTTTACCCTCTCACAGTCGTTCTTTTCCATTTAACCTGCTTCTCCATTTCTTTTTGATGGTTCCATTATAGTCTACTCAACTTCAAGAATTAACAATTGCCATGGTGGCTTGTTACTGTAATTTTCAGTATTACAGTGTCATTGCACTCCTAGGCTCTGGTCTTAGCCAGCACGGTCCAACAGAAATATAAGGTGAGCCAAGTATGTCATTTTAAACTGCTATTAACATCATTAAAAATATGCAGGCAAATTTAATTTAAATAATGTCTTTTATTTAACCCAAGATGCACAAAATATTACCATTTTATTAGATAATCAATATTAAAAATATGAACGAACTGTATCACATTCTTTTGATTGTATTAAGACTTTGAAATAAGGTCTGCATCTTATACTACAGCACACCTCAATTTGGAATAGCCACAGGTCAGAGGCTGCCATGTGTGAAAGTTCAGGTGTAAATTATCACACTTGCAATGGCTACTTTATGTAGAAAATGCTGATAGAGTATCTCTGGGAATGCAGGTGAGATCCCTAATGTCCTCTGCTGTGGTCCTGGAGTAGGACACTTAGTAGCAGGAAGAAAATCCAGACTCCTTTCCATTCCAGGCCTTTAAAATTCTTGGTAGGGGAAGCAACTAAGTCACATAATTTCACCACTAATTCATGCCATCTCCTGAGGTTGCTCAAACAGGGCACAAAATCTTAATTCCAAAGGAAGATAGGAAGTTCCCTTTTATCACCACCCGAAGGAGTTGAATAACTCATATTTTAAAAAATAGGCAACAAAATTACTGACTGGGTTGAAGCAAACATACTGTGAAATACCTATTAACTAAATATACCCTAATTAATGATTAACTGAAACATAGCTCTGTGCATGGGCAGATATGTAATTGCAATTAGCCTACTCTAATCTGATGTATTGATTGTCACTCGCTTATTAGGGTCATGGTAGAATCTTAGTCAGGAACCATTGATCGTGCTCTCAGTTGTGGTCTAAGACAGAGAATGCATTTAGTCTTCAGATACATTGGTTTGGCACTCGCTTTTTAATTTTAAAGTTTTTACTAGCATTTAAATAAAATGTTTGGTTGTTAAAGTTTATACCAGCATTTAAATATCCGTAGTAAAGCTTTCCAGAGCTTCTTAAAAAGGGTCACTCTTGGAATCCACATCTACAGTGGCCTACTATCTCATGAAGGCAGAGAACACTCTGGTTTGCGTGCCCTCAGATTAATTGCTGAGTACGGTTCATATCTTTCCATAAGAGGTAACTTGCACATGGAAAAGACTTCTTCCTATCCATGTCTACAGCAGCCTAAGAAAGTTTTGTCTTTAGTGGAGATCAAGAACTTCCTGATCTTCATCTATTTTCCATTCCATTTGCAATGACCTGAGCAACATTGGAACTTCAGGCGTCATAGCTCCCCTTAGATGTAGACAGATTATGTTCATGTCTTCTTTACCTAAGTGCTTTTCCCAGATGCAGTAGGGAAGGGGACAGTTAGAGAGCTTCCTGGGTGAAGAATGAGCATTACAATTTCTAGGTGGAATTTGATTCAGAATGATTACAGCTGTTAATATGTGTATGCCATTGTGCAATGTATGACGTATGCTCAATTGTACTCTCTTAGTTTTTAAACAAATAACTTGGTGGATTATGTCCTAAAATGAGCTCAGAGTTTTCTCAAGGTCGGGTGAATGTGTGTATGTGCATGCATCTTGGGTGGGCGGGGCTGGTCTTGAAGCCAGATAGTCTGGTGCAGGGATCATATCTGATCCCTGGATATTCCCCATGACAGCACGCCTTCATGTTTTTATCTCCCACAATAAAATGCATACATGGGCCATGAAAGGAACTGTAAAAAGGGACGTTCTTACTGTTTCTCCACATTTATGCTTTAACCATTCTATGCACTGAAGGGAGTATTGGGGAAACTGCATGCTACAAAGAGGAGAAAAAGGGCAAATATCAACAGAGAAGTTGACTGGCTCCAATGTTTCCAAGTTCCCATAAATGAGTTATTAAGCAAAGGGGAGGAGCTTCTTTGGATGACATCATTTCTGAAGAAGACTTGAAGGGTAGAAGGGACCTATTAGCTGCTACTTACCACCTGCTATATGTTCATCACCTTAAAAACAGAGCTTGTTGACTCACTTATGAAGTTTTAGGTCATCAATAGAAAATCTCATTAGATAGGAATTAATAAGATGAGTTTACAGATGTGAAGACTGAAGCTCTGTGCCACTAATGCATCCACAGATACCCACCCCGTGAGTGGCTGAATGAGGATTTGACTCCAGGACTCTTGAGTTTAAAAGTCACATGCTGTCTCCACTCCACCACCACTGTTAGAGATGCTGCTGGGCAGGCTGTTTGCTTGCATCGACTTTTCTATGTCCCCAAGTATCTTTACTATTCCAATGCACTTCAGCTCTACCTTCCTGAGAATTCTCTGATTAAGGATTCCTACATCCCGCGATCAGAATCTGTCAAGCAGGCGCAGATTGATTTTTTTGCAACTAGAGCAGAGAAATACATTTTCTATTTCCCATATAGATTTTGCAGAAGAGCTGTGCAGGTAATAAATTATTGGCACAGTCGGACTATCAGTGATGACTTTGGGTGATGCACAGAGTCTGGGTATATTGTACACGATCTTCCAGAAATGCAAATTCAAAGCATATCTGCTTTATCCTTCAACTCTGGTGTCAGGTCACCCAATAACACAGGAATAGTAACCAAAGAAAATGTAAGATTTATAAATTCTTATAACCTTTATTTAACATCACAGCACACAGGGAATTTGGAGAGGACCTACATATGTTTGGAGCATTATCTTTAACATGCTGGCAGGATAAAATGTGTTGAAGGAGGTCCAATTGCCCACAGCAAGTTTGTAGCTCAGAAAGTTCCACTGGAGACTGGGGGAAATGAAGAGCAGGATCTGGTCATTTGTGAGGCAATACTCATAAAAAGATGGCCAAGGCATGCTAGAGCTCATGGAGGGAAATAACCATGTCCTCTCTTCAAATTTGTATGCCAATTCTTAATTAGGTGTTTCTTGAACATTTCTCTCTTTTTGGGAAGTGATGGTGGGGTTCTGCTAACAGTATTGCCCTCCCAATAAAATCCTCAGAAGGAAGGTTGAGCCATTCCCACCAATTCCTCTCTTCTTTCTCCCAAATGGAGAAAAGCCAACACAACTGTCTGCAGGAGGCTGAGGTAAAAGTCACTCTGTGTGTGTGGCTTCTCTTGTGTTCTCTCCAACCTGCCTGACTACAAGCAATATGGTTCTAGAAAACATTTCTCTTGGTCTCTCTGGTTTGTTTGATAAAGACTAGGGCAGTTTATGGTCCTCAAGGCGGTGGGTGGGCTGCTGTCTGCTTTGTATGTCCCATGAACCCAAGATATGGGGTTTAGTCCTGACTTGGGGAAGAAGAAAGAATTTGTTTTTTGCCTCATCTTTAATTGTATTTTCCAGCCCAGCTTCATCATCAATAATGCTGATATTTTTTATCCTGTCTGACCCTGGTTGTGTCTCTGATTCTGAAAGAAGAACAAGCATTTCAATGTTGTGACTCAGTTTCTGACTGAGGTTGGATTTGGAAGTGCAGCAGGGTATAGTGGAAGGAGGACAAGACTTCTAGGAGGTCATGGTGGTTGAGGACCAGTCTTTTACAGGGAAACCGGAGCCTATGAGGCCCTTGGAAATGGTGCACATTAAACAAATGACAAGGGGCTGATGGCTAATAGGGTGGTAGATTAATGGTCAATGAGCAGTAGATCTTCTGGGTACAGTGCTCTCACTGGGCCGCATCCTCTTGTGGGGATATCTAAATAACATTCCAGTGGAATCAGAGATGGCCACATGTCCCTGGAACATGAACACAGAGAGTCCAATGAATCATCTTAATGGCCCATGCTAGTAATTTTGGCAAATTGCTACAGACTCACAAATGGAGGGAATTCTCTTCTCATGGCAGTAACAGACAAACAGAAAAGACTCTGATGGGATGTCTCCTTTCATCCAGAGCCCACACAGAGGTCTTCTCTTCTAGTATCTCCTTCAATCTCCAGCCACAGGGGTTGAGGGCATGAGCTCTAGAGAAAGACAAGGCCTGGGAGTGAATGATGTTACCTTAGATCCGGTCTAGACATGTCAAAGTGGCAAAGCAGGGACAGAATTGCCCATTCGTTCCCTGATTCTAGAACAGGCTTATTACAATAGAGCCTTCAGCTTTTGGTCACCAAGGGGGAAATGCGCTTGGCAGGGTGGAGTCCAACAGTGCTGTGGTCCCTGAATCATTACCCTATCAAGTGTTTGTTATGCTTCTGTCTTTAAAAGTCCACCCTAAATTTAATAATTTGAAATTTCCTATCAAGAACAGTCTCAAAAGATGTATTTCCTTACAATGAACTGCATTTTTAAAATGTGCCTTTTCATTGCACGTGCTTTCAACTCATTGCTCACCATTTATTCATGACATGCTGAAAAAGGACTGAATTTTAGTAATTTGTATTTTCTTAGAAAGGCTAGATGTTGCTTTTAACAAATTAAACATTATGCAAAGGCATCCAGGCAGCTACTGTTTGAATGCACTGTGAGGTAAAGAGTGTCCTTCCCTCCCTCCCTCTCCCACCTTTCTTTCTCTCTCTCTGTCTCTCTCTCTGTCTCTCTCTCTCTGTCTCTCTCTCTCTCTTTCTCTCTCTCTCTGTCTCTCTCTCCCTTTCTCTCTCTCTCGTTCTTTCTCTCTCTTTCATTCTTTCCTGGATTGCTGTATCAGACCTTAAACTGTTTCAAGACAAGAATTCAAAAGGAAGAACATTTCTTATAATGTGCTATTTCTCTTTTGTTTGCACATAAATTATTATTGCATAAAAGAAATGGAAACACACACATAAACATACAAACACACGCTTTCAGGAATTACCTTAAAATGAGTGCTGGAAATTTACCTTACCACTGACTTCGGCCCCCTCTTCCTGCTTTTATCTCTTTTTTTCCCCTCCACAGAGGGAGCCCTTATCATGTTTTGTTTTAATTATTCCTCTGCCTTTCTTTGTTCTCTGCACCCCCTCTTCCACACCAGTATAATCATCACTAAGCAAGACATTGTTTGGCTTCAGTGGGCTTTGGACTTTATCCAAAGGAGCCACACTGTGCCTTATTCTGTGATGTGTTTACTCACCCTGTTTCTGATAATTTTTTCCCACACATTTGTCCTAAAAATTAACTTAAACATTGAATCGTAGTGGAATTACCCATTTCCAACTAAATGGGCAATCCATATCGCAGGAAAATTACCTAAGGAGATAAAATATCCAATTATACCTTGTTGAAGAATAGCAGTTTTCAGGGTAGCAAGGGCAGAGGCAATTATGGTTTCTGGAAGCTTCCGTCTTGTGAGCGTAAGCCCTCCATCCAACAGCGTAAGCCCACTGAGGCACCACATCCCCTCTCTGTGTTGTTCATGACAATCGCCCAGCCCCACAACATCTAAAGGGATGTTAGACATTCATGCAACCCTCTTGATGTAAATCTACACAGCAGAAGAAACTCAAATTTGTGATAACTCTAATTGATAAGATTTTCTGCCATTCTGCTTTCCAAGGAATGTAGTTCACAAGTGTGACATCTTCTCTGGTGTCTTCTCTGGCTCCTTTGTATTCTCTTTTGGAATTTTGTGAGCTCGCTCAAGGCATGTTGTGGACCCTGTCTTTACTGTTGACCATTAAGTTCCTTGATCTTCAGCTTGACTAAATCATTAAAGGTTAGACACTGAGTCTAACCATTTGTGCATTCCTGAGGCCCCACACCGTGCATGGCACCGAAGAGCCAGGCAACAATTCTTACTGGAGCAAGCCATCACGGCCTCGCCATGTCCAAATCATCTCAATATTAATGGATACTACCACCAAATAGACATGAGTCAGTTTAAAAGAACACTCTGAAAAGAAGGTATGTTTTCTTAGCTGTTCCTTTTTGGCATTTGAAGCTTGGTTCTAAGAGTCAGGTAGGATCCACCCAATTCAGAAAATTTCTATGATAACAGGGAGAGAATAGAGGGATTCCTTAATGTGGATCTTTATTAAAAGGGAAGAAGGATTTTCATTCATGACTGAAATAAAAATCTCCAATAGAAATCTGTGCACTCTGCCATTGCATGAGTTTTGTCAGGCTCCAGGGTGCTGTGGATACTCAACAGGGGCATTCTTTGCCCACCTCCAGCTTCCTCTTGCTACGGATTTAATAATCACGGAGGCAAAGGATGGGGGCTTTGTCCTTATCAGTTCTTTTTTCTTTGGATTCTGCTGATCCTCCTTCAGTGATGTATAATTCATTGACCTGAAATGTCCACTTCTGGCTTAAGGATCCTCACACTAATTGCAGAAGGTTTCCAGGCTGGGCATGCACATTTTCAGTAGCATGTGCTTGCTAATTGTTATTTCCAGAGGCTAAACTGTCCACTCCACTGCAAGCTTATCCACTTCAACCACACTCCTCAAAGTTCACGCTGAGCACATGGACGCCTCTGCCAGCTCACCCTGAGGACAGATTTGGTTCTGCCACTCTCTAGCTGGAGCACTCTGCTTTCACAGCAGTCTCTGTCTCAGGTAGATTACTCTCCGTTAGCCAGGGATATGATAGGGGCATTGAAAACCGCCTTCGATGTGGACAGCTATTACCTAACCGTGTGTACACTCATAACCATTTGCTTGTGAAATCTAATTTGATCCTGTGGATGTTTTAGGCTAATTTTATAGTCGAGGGAAAGGAGGCACAGAGAAATTAAGTTCATAAAGGGTCAAGTCAGAAATCAAACCTGGATCCACCTCTAGAAACCATAGTTCCCCTTCTTCCATTATACCCAAGAGGTGCTCCAGGATTCGCAGCCCTGGGTTCCAGAAGAAACGATTTATGACCTCACTCTGGGAGCCTGGCTGGGTCTGTGCTTAACATCTAGCTCTGTGCTACTTGAGCAGGAGGGTGACAAAGGATGAAAAATGCCTTACCTGAATATCCTGACACTGTGCTTTCCTTGTCATTCTGATGTCCACCATGGTCCTTCACCAACCTCACACTGAACTACTCTTTTATTCTTAGAGAAGTTGTAGGTTTTTCAGAAGAAAAAAAAATATGCAAAAATACCGTGTTCCCATTTACCTTCCTCACAAATAGTTTTCCCTATGATTAGACTGTTGCATTAGTGTGGCATCTTTTTTTACAGTTGAGGAAACAGTATTATTACAATTATACTGTTAGTTGTAGTCCAAACTATACATTATGTTTCAATGTTTGTGAACAGTCTTAGGTTGTTTTTTTTTAAACTTTTGGTCCAATACCATTTACACAATGTAAAATTTTCCTTTTTAAGGACATCCAAATTTATAATTCAGTGGTTTTAATTATATTCACAATGTTGTACTACAATCACTTATTCATTACCAATACTTTTCTATTACCATAAAGAGAAATTATGCACCAATTAACCTTTAACTACCCATTCCTTTCTCTCACCTCAGCCCCTGGTAAAGTATATTGTAGTTTCTATGAGTTTGCTTATTAAAATTATTCCATTTCAGTGAGATCATACAATATGTGTTCTTTTGTGTGTGGCTTATTTCACTCAACATGATGTTTTCAAGGTTCATCTATATTGTTGCATATATCAGATTTTCCTTTACACCACTGAATAATATTCCATTGTATTATATACCACATTTTTTATCCATTCATCTGTTGATGGACATTGGAATTCTTTACATCTTTTGGCGATTGTGAATAATGTCACTATGAAAATAGTTGTGCAAATATCTGTTCAAGTCCTTGCTTTCAGTTCTTTTCTGTATGTACCTAGAAATGGGATTGCCAGGTCATATGGTATTTCTTTACTTAATTTTCTTAGGAACTGTCAAACTTACTTCCACAGCAGCTGTACCATTTGACATTCCCTCCAACAATGAATGAATGTTCCTATTTCTCAGCATCCTCTCCAACACTTGTTATTTTTCATTTTTTAAATTGTAGCCATTCTAGTAGGTGTGAAATGGTATCTTGTGGATTTGATTGCATTTCCCTAATTGCTAATGATGTTGAGCATTGTTTTATGAGTTTTTGGTCATTTTTATATCTTCTTTGGAGAAATGTCTGCTCAACTTTTTAAACCATTTTTAATTGGGTTGTTTGTGTTTTGATGTACAGTTGTAGGATTCTTCATATATTTTGGATAGTAAACCCTTATTAGAAATGTGGTTTCCAAATATTTTCTCTTATTCTGTATTTTATCTTTGTACTTTCATGATGGTGTTCTTTGATGACCAAAATAATTTAATTTTTTGAAGTCCCATTAACCTATTTTTTTGTTAGTCATGTCTTTGGTGTAAAGTCTAAAAACTCATTGCATAGCTCAAGGTCCTAAAGATGCTTCCCTATGTTTTCTTCTAGGAGTTTTATAGTTTTAATGCTTCTATTTAGGCCTTTGATCCATTTTTTGCTAATTTTAATATAAGGATTAATTAGGGGTCCATCTTCATTCTTTTGCATATCAGTATCCAGTATTCCCAGCACCATTTGAAGAGACTATTCTTCCCCCATGGAGTGAATTGGGCCCCTTTGTCAAAAATCAATTGGCAGTAGATGTGAGAGTTTACTTCTGAACTCTCAGTTCAACTTCATTGATCTATATATCTGTACCTGTGCCAATATTATGCTGTTTTGATTACTGTAGCTTTAAAATAAGTTTTAAAATTAAAAAGTATGAGTTCTTCAATATTGTACTTTTCTGACAAGATGCTTTTTTTTTTAATTTTTTTTATTTGTAAAATGATATATAAATACATATGCATATATGTGCATTTGTTTACATAAATGTTATTTGTTATATATATATATACATTTTATAAAGGTGCCTAGATTACCCAAATATTACTCAGAAACTACAGGGATTCCCGTGCTCCCCACCGCCCACACCCCCAAAAACACCCCACACAACCATTCCCCATCCGTGTGGTACTACACCCGCAATGGATATACACATCCTGGGGCCTTGCCACCGAGCATAGACCACAGTTCACATCACAGACCACACTCTCTCCCACCCAGCTCTGCATGGTATATTCTGATGGAAAATGGCCTATATTCGTCGCTGCTTCGCCACTCAGGGACAAGATGCTTTTGACTATTTGGTCCCCCTTATATATCAATATAAATTGAACATTGGCTTTTCCAATTCTGCAATGAAGGCTGTTGGAATTTTTATTGGGAATGTATTGATTCTATAAATTGCTCTGAGTGGATTGATATCTTAATAATATTTAGTCTTTCAACACAGGAACACAGAATGTCTTTTCATTTATGTAGGTCTTCTATGATTTTCTTTAAGCAGTGTTTGTAGTTTTCTGTGACCTTTACAGCTTAGGTTAAATTTCCCTATATATTTGATTCTTTTAGTTGCTATTGTAAATGGAAATTTTATCTCAATTTTCTCTTCAGATTGTTCCTTACTAGTATAAAGAAATCCTATGGATATTTGGGTATTGATTTTGTGTCCTGCAATTTTGATGAGTTCATTTATTAGGTATAATAGTTTGTTTGCAGATTTTCCAGGATTCTCTCTCTATAGGATAACGTTATAGGCAAATAGAGTTTAACTTCCTATTTTCCAGTCTGGATGCCTTTTATTTGTTTTTCTTGCCTACATGCTCTGGCTAGAACGTCCAGGACAATGCTGAGTAAAAGTGGTGACAGTAGGTGTCCTTCATTTGTTCCTCATCTTAGGGGGGAAGCTTACAGTCTTTCAGCATTGAGTATGATGTTAGCTGTGGGTTTTTCACAGATGCACTTTACCTTGTTGAGGAAGTTTCCTTCTACTCCTAGTGTTCTGAGTGATTTTTTTCAAGAATGGGTGCTGACTTTCATCAAATGACTTTCCTGCATCAATTGGGATGATCATGTGATTTTCCCTTCATTCTATTAATTTCATGTATTTCATTAATTGGTTTTCTTTGGTTGAAAAATCTTTGCCTGCCAGAGACAAATCCCACTTGATCATGGTTTATAATTCTTTTAATGTGCTATTGGATTTGATTTACTAGTATTCTGTTGAGCATATTTGCATCTCTGTTCATAAGGGATATCGATCTTTAATTTTCTTTTTTTGTGGTATCTTTATCCGGCTTTGGAATGAGTGAGTTATTGACCTCATTAGGGAGCATTTAATACTGTTCAAATTTTTGGATGAATTTAAGCAGAATTAGTATTAATTTTTTTGGAATGTTTGGTAAAATTCATCAGTGAGGCCATCTGGTATTGAGTTTTTCTTTTCTGGGAGGTTTTTGATTATTAATTCAATTTTTTTACTCTTTATTGTCTATTGAGATTTTTTATTTCTTCTGTTTTTCATTAAAATTTTTTATTGAAGTATATCTTTCATACATGAGCATACATAAACAATAAGCATATAGAAAAAGTTGTGAACTTACAAAATAAACATGCATATCATCATACAGGGCTCCCATGCATCACCCCACCACCAACATCTTGCATTGTTGTGAAAATTTGTACAAACCATGAAAGCGCATCATCAAAATATGACTACTAACTATAACCCATATCTTACATTTGGTGCATTTTCCTCCAACCCACCTGATTATTAACATCCTGTATTAGTAATATATACTTGTTATAGTTCATGAGAGAATGTTCCCAAGTCCTTCTTCCACCACAAGATTAACTGTGTAATACAGTCTCATGCTTTGCACAATCCATTCAAAGTGTGCAGTCAGTGGCTTTGATTTTCATCACAGAGTTGTGCGGTAATCACCTCAGTCAATTTTAGAACATTTTCATCTCTCCAAAAGGAAAAATTATTACTGTTAACTATCTTCCATAAGTTACATTAGTTGTAATTTTCCTGTGTATCACCATATTCGTCACATTTTATAAAATAAGAACATTCTTATATTTATACTATTAACCACAATCATTAGGTTATAAAGTCCCTAGATTATTCTCTAGCTTCCTTTCAATTGACATTTACATCCACAGACTTCCCTTTTCAGCCACAATCGCATTTATAAATCAGCATGTTAGTTATACTCGCTATAATGGGTTATCATCAACTCTTCTACACCTTCACAACGAGCCTTATTAAAAATTCTACATGCATTAAGCATCAGCTCCATTCTCAAAACACATTTTCCCTCCTAGTAACTTATTCTCTAGAGTCTACCTCCATGGGTTCACTCCACATATTTCTTCTTGATTCAGTGTGTGCAGTTTGTGTGCTTCCAGGAATTTGTCCATTTCATCTAGGCTATGTAATTTGCTGGCATAAAGTTGTCCATAGTGCCCTCTTATAATCCTTTATATTTCTGTGGAACTAGTAGTAATGTCCCCTCTTTCATTTCAGATTTTAGTTATTTGTGTACTCTCTTTACTCTTTGTCAGTATAGCTAAAGCTTTGTTAATTTTATCGATCATTTCAAAGAACCGTCTTTTGTTTTCAATGATTCTATTGCTTTTATTCTTTATTTCATTTATTTCCACTATTCTTCTTCTTCTTCTTCTTCTTCTTCTTCTTCTTCTTCTTCTTCTTCTTCTTCTCATTATTATTATTATTATTATATTATCATTCTTTCCATTTGCTTGCTTTGAGTTCAGTTTGCTCTTCCTTTTCTAGATCCTCCAGTTGTGAGCTTAAATCTCTGATTTGAGATCCTCCTTTTTAATGAAAGCATTTGAAGCTATAGATTTCCTTCTCTGCACTGCCTTTGTTGCATTACACAAGTTTTGGTATGTTATGTTTGTAGTTTCATTCACTTCACTATAGTTCCTTATAGTCCTTGTGATTTCTTCTTTGACCCATTGGTTGTTTAAGAGTACATTGCTTACTTTCCACATACTTGTGAATTTTCTAGTTTCCCCTCTGTCATTGATTTCTAGCTTATTCTATCGTGGTCAGAGAATATACGTTGTATTATATTTTAATATATTTGAATTTACTGAGACTTGTTTTATGACCTAATGAATAGTCTTCCCTGGAGAATGATCCATGTGCAATAGAGAAGAGTAGGTAACGTGCTGCTGTTGGATGATGTGTTCTCTATATGTCTGTTATGACTAGCTGGTTTGTTGGTTTGTCCATGTCTTCCATTTCTTTATTGATCTTCATTCTAGATGTTCTGTCCATCATTTAACATAGTGATGGAAGGCTCCTGTTTTTAATATTAATTGTTATAGTTCTCCCTTCAAATTTGTCAATGCTTGCTTCATGTATTTTGTAACTATGCCATTAGGTACATATATAATTATAATTTTTATCTCTTTTTGTTGAATTGATCCCTTTATCACTATATAATGATCTTCTTTGTTCCCCATAACAGTTTTTAATTTAAAGTCTGTTTTGTTTTATCTTAGTATAGATATCTCAGCTATCTTTCAGGTTATATCTGCATGGTATATTTTTTCCATCCTTTCACATTCAACCTACTTGTATGTTTGCACATACTGCCTTGTAAACAGCATCTGGTTGCATCATGCTTTTGAAAATCATTTCTGCCCTCTCTTTTGACTGGAGAGTTTAATCCATTTACATTTTAAGTAGCTACTGTTAATGTGCAACTTTCTTTTGCCATTTTGCCGTTTAGTTTTTGTAAATCTTATACATTTTTGTCCCACAACTCTTCTATTAATGCCCACTTGCATATTCTTTAATTTTTTTATTGTAGCATTTTGAGTTGCTTCTCATTTAATTCTGTATATATTTTCATATATTTTCTTTTTGGTACCATGAGGCTTAACTTTAGTATCCTAACTATTTTACAATATTGTTTGGTTTGATATCCACTTAAGTTCAATAGTATGGACATACTCTCTTCCTATGCCTCCTCTGAGCCACACATTTTTATTGTACTTGTTATAATTATATCTTTTTGTATTTGTACATCTAAAATCATAGCCTTATCATTACTTTTTATGCATTTATATTTTAGCATATGCAAAAAGTATAAAGTATTGAGTACCAAAAAATACAAGGCAATATTACTGGTATTTATAATTCCCCATATGGTTCCTTTACCACAGGGCTTTATTTTTTATGCCACTTCAATCCACTGTCTTGTGTCCTTTCCTTTTAGTCTGAAAAACTTTTAACATTGCCTGTAGAGAAGGTCTAAATGATGATAAACTCCCTCATCTTTTGTTTATCTGGGAATGTCTTAATAGCGCCCTCGTTTTTTTAAAAGACAGTCTTGTCAGATATAAAATTCTTGGCTGGCAATTATTTCCTTTCAGCAATTTAAATATTTAATCACTCTGCCTTCTTGACTCCCTGTTTCTGATAAGAAATTGGTACTTGTTCTCTTTGAGACTCCTTGTACAAAACATTTTGGTTGCCTTTTGCAGCTTTCAAAATTCTGTTCCTGTCCTTGGCATTTGACTGCCTGACTGCTGTGTCTTCATGGGGAACTTCATGTTTATCCAATTTGAGATTCATTGGCTTCTTGACTGTGTATATTCATGTCTTCAGGTAGATTTGGGGAGTTTTCTGCCATTATTTATTTGCACATTCCTTCTGCTCTTTTCTCTCTTTCTTCTCCTTCTGGGACTTCATAGCGTGTATATTGTCATTGTCTGATACACTTCATGGTGCCCCTAAGTCTCTTAATCTCTACCTCTTTTCATTCTTTTATCTTTTTGCTGCTCAACCTGAATCCTTTCAATTTTATTGTTTTTAGTTCAATGATTCTTTCTTCTGTCAGCTCCAATTTGCTGTTGAAACTACAAAGGGAAATTTTCATTTCAGTTATTGTTGGCTTCAACTTCAGTATTTTTGTTTGCTTCCTTTTTAAAATTTCTGGCTCCTTATTGAGATTCTCATATTGATCATTGATTATTTTCTTCTGTATCCTTTTGTTCTTTCTCTCTGTTTTCCTTTATCTACTTTAGCATAATGTGGATTATATTTTTAATTTCTTTGCCTGGTATGCCCAAAGTCTGGTCTTCTCCATTAATGGTTTCTGGATTTTTATCTTGTTTTTTTGGATGAGCCATTATTTCCTTTTTTTGTTGTTGTTTGTTTTGTCATCTTTTGCTGCACACTTCACGTATTATTATTTTTAAGTGTTAACTCTGCAATTTAGTCCCTGAGCTGTCTTTTCTTTAAGTTTGTATCCAGATAATAATGTGACTGAGATTTCCTTGAGTGCTAACAGCTAACAAAAAACAAACCAACCAATGCAAAAAAATCACCATTCCCAGTCTTTGCAAATTGGATCTACATTGCTTTGCTCTCCTATAGAGTTTAGCACCCCTATCAAGAAGATCATCCTGAGATGAATGTGAAGAAGAGGGTTTCCTCCATCTTTTCTGAGCCTATGCATTATCCTGGGCTTGTGTTTGCTAGTGTCCATAGGACTTTAAATGGCCCATCCACTCCCAATGAAATGAACTTTCTCCCTTTTTGGGTAGTGTAGTATACCTTTGACCCAGTCCTCTTTGAATAGTTGTTTTTTATACTGTTTTAGCTGTCTACAAGGTTCTTCTGCCTGCAAAGCAAGCTCATGGGAGGTGAGTCCAGGAGGATTATCCTGGTTCAGTCTTTCAGGCTGCCAAGTAACCCCAGTATACACATACGAGTTACTCTCCTCCTAAACAGAGCCAGGGACCCACAATTGGAGCAGAAGCTGGCTCCATACCACTGTGGGGAGGATTTGGCAGAGGAGCTAGAAAGAGCACCACAAGGTTCTCCTATGATTTTTAAAGCTTCCTTTTCTCAATTTGGAAATCACCCAGTTATTGCAAACTTTCAACTGTTTCCTGAAATTTTCAGGAATTTTTGCTAGATGTTCAAAGATTCTGTGGAGGGATGGCACCTGCTCTCTTCATCCACAAAATCTAGTGCTGAACTATTCTTAACCATAGATAAGGAACCAGGAGTTAAAGGCTGGCTTGAGCAGACTTCTGTCATGATCCCTTCCAGATGCTCCTGATAATCACCGTCTATTTTTCTTGGTTTGCTAGGGCTGCTATGACATATATCATACAGTGGGCTGGCTTAAGCAAAAGGAATTTATTGTCTCACAGTTTTGGAGGCTAGACATCCTACTTCAGGGTACTGGAAAGGCTTGCTTTCTCCTGGAGTTTCCAGTGTTCCAGAAATCACCCATTACTCTCTTTATGTCTGTTCCTCTGATAGCTACTCACCTAAGGCTTCTACTGCCTTCTGCCTTCTACTGCTCAACTATGAAATTTTTCTCTTTAATGGGCCCAAGCCATAGGGATTAAGGCCCACCCTGATTCAATTTGACCTCACCTAAATAGGATTTTCAAAGATTCTATTCACAAATGAGTCCATACCTCAACTAATAATAAATCTTCAAAGGTCCTATTTACAAAAGAGTTTTCACCCACAAGAACATAGATTAATAGTTTATCATGATTTTTGTGTGCTACATGATTCAATCCTCAACAACATGCAGTGCTTCCCAACTGGAAATGCTAAACACACAGGTCAGCCTGAATATAGGGCAGATTAGAAGTTCTGGGGAGCACTGTCCCCCTGGGTAGCAACCCTCAGCCAATGGCTGAACTCATGTTTCCCATCTGTGATGTTTAGGCTAATGTGTCAACTTGGAGTGGGGACTGGAATAAGAGGAGGCTCTGCGACAGGTCCAGGCTGCTATGCAAGCTGCACTGCCACTTGGGCCATATGATCCAGCAGATCCAAAGGTGCTGGAAGTGTCAGTGGCATATAGAGATGCCATCTGGAGACTTTGGCAGGTCCCTATAGAAGAATCACAACACAGACCCTTGGGATTTTGGAGCAAAGACCTGCCATCCTCTGCAGATAACTACTCTCCTTTTGAGAAACAGCTTTTAGCCTACTACTGGGCCCTAGTAGAGACTGAACGCTTAACCAGAGTCCACCAAGTTACCATGAGACCTGACCAACCTATGATGAGCTGGGTATTGTCTGACACACCAAACCATAAAATTGGGCATAGGCAGCACTTCATCATAAAGTGGAAGTGGTATATATGAGGGCTCTAGTGGGTCCTGAAGGCACAAGTAAGTTGCATGAGGAAGTGGCCCAAATGCCCATTGTTACCACTCCTGCCATGTTACCTTCTCTTTCCCAGCCAAATTCTACAGCCTCTTGGGGAGTTCCTTGCAATCAGTTGACTAAGGAAGAGAGAACTCAGGCCTGGTTTACAAATGGTTCTGCACAATATGCAGATACCTCCCAAAAATGGACAACTGCAGCACTGTAGCCCCTTTCTGGGGTATCCCTGAAGGACCGTGGTGAGGGCAAATCCTCCCATTGGGCAGAACTTCCAGCAGGGTACCTGGTTGTTCATTTTGCTTAGAGGAAGAAATGGCTGGAGGTGCATTTATACACTGATTCATGGGCTGTTGCCAATGATTTGATTGGATGGTCAAGAACTTGGAAGGATCATGATTGGAAAATTGGTGACAAAGACGTCTGTAGAAGAGTTATGTGGATAGGCCTTTCAGAATGGGTAAAAAATATGAAAATATTTGTGTTTATGTGATTGCTCACCAGAGGGTCACTTCAGCAGAGGAAGATTTTAACATTCAAGTGGATAAGATGACCTGCTCTGTGGCTAGCACTCAGCCTCTTTCCCCAGCCACTCCTCTCATTGACCATTGGGCTCATGAACAAAGTGGCCATGGAGGTAGGGATGGAGGTTATGCATGGGCTCAGTAACATGGACTTTCCCTCACCAAGGCTGACTTGGCTACAGCCACTGCTGAGTGTTCAACCTGCCAGCAGCAGAGACCCACACTCAGCCCCTGATATGGCACCATTCCTTGAGGTAATCGGTACTACATGGTTGTAGGTTGATTACATAGGACCACTTTCTTCATAGAAGGGGCAGTGATTTGCTCTAACTGGAGTAGACACATACTCTAGATACGGGTTTGCCTTCCCTGAACACAATGCTTCTTCCAAAACTACCAACCGTGGACTTACCAAATGTCTTATCCACTGCCATGTTACTCCATACAGCATTACTTCTGATCAAGGAACCCACTTCACAGCTAATTATGTGCAGAAATGGGCACATCTCATGGAATTCCCTGGTTCTTACCATGTTCCCCATCACCCTGAAGCAGCTGGATTAATAGAAGGGTGGAATGGCCTTTTGAAGACTCAATTACGGTGCCAACTATGTGGCAATAACTTGCAGGGCTGGGGCAGTGTTCTCCAGGAGGCTGTGTATGCTCTGAATCAGCGTCTTTTCTATGGTGCTGCTTCTCCCATAGCCAGGATTCATGGGTCCAGGAATCAAGGGGTGGAAATGGGAGTGGCACCACTCACTATTACCCCTAGTGACCCACTAGGAAAATTTTTGCTTCCTGTCACTACAACCTTAAGCTCTGCTGGTCTGCAGGTTTTAGTCCCAAAAGGAGGAGTGCTGCCACCAGGGACACAACAGTTATTCTATTGAACTGGAAGTTAAGACTGCCACCTGGTGACTTTGGGGTCCTCATGCCTCTGAATCAAGAGGCAAAGAAGGGAATTATTGTACTGGCTGGGGTGATTGATCGTGACTATCATGGGGAAATAGGACTACATCTACATAATGGAGGTAAAGAAGAGTTTGCCTGGAATACAGGAGATCCTCTAGGGTGTCTCCTAGTATTGCCATGCCCTGTGATTAAAGTCAATGGAAAATTGCAACAATCCAATCCAAGCAGGACTAACAATGACCCAGAATCTTCAGGAATGAAGGTTTGGGTCACCCCATCAGTCAAAGAACCATGGCCAGCTGAGGTGCTTGCTGAAGGTGACAGGAACATGGACTGGGTAGTGGAAGAAGGTAGTGATAAATATGAACTTCGACCATGTGACCAGTTACAGAAACGAGGACTGTAATGGTCATGAATATATTCTCCTTGTTTTGTTATGAGTGTAAGTGTATATGTACATTAAAAAAAATCTTTGTTTTTTCCCTAACTTTTTCCCTTATCATAAGTTGTATTAGTTTCATGTCATAACATTTAAGGATGTCAAGTTTAAGAGTGAATATTACCCAAGGACTTGCACCCTATTCTGTAGGGAATTAGTGTGTTTCCGGTGGTACACAAGACAATTGAATATTGCTAGGTGAAAATATATATATATATCTATATAGATAGATAGATAGATAGATAGATCTGTTATTGTTTTTATTTGGAGACTACGTATGATTTAAGGTGATGTGTATGGCTGCCAAACTGACAAAGGATGGGCTGTGATGGTTAGGCTAATGTGTCAACTCGGCCAGTTGTTTGGTCAAGCAAGCACCGGGATAACTGTAATAAAAGGACATTTATGGACTTTAATCATCAGTGAGTTGATTGCACAGATGGCTGATTACATCTACAACCAACCAAGGAGATTGCCATCAGCAATGAGTGACGTTTGGCTGTCAGCAATTTGTGTAGTATTATCAAATCAGTTGAAGGCCTTAGAAGGGGAAGTGACTCAGCATTCAGAGAGAGAATTCCTACCTATACTTTGGACAGCCAATGTCTCCTGGGAACTCATCAAGGACCTTCATCAGAGCCCCTGGTTTGCATCCTGCCCTGCGGAATTTGAACTTGCACATCCCCATGGTCGCATGAGAGTTTTATAAAATCTCATACTATTTTCAGATATCTCCTGTTGCTTGTGTTTCCCTAGAGAACCCTGACTAATACACTCTCTTTATCAGCCTGGTTCCAATCTGGAGACAGAAAGCACACAATGATGTAAACAGTTGAAGTTTATGAAAATATGAGGACAGGGATACTGTAACACCTAAGGGAACTCTGTATGGCAGCCCACAGCTTAGCACAATGGATGCAACATAGCACTGCCTATATATTTGTTAACTAAGAAATACAAATTCCATTGCTTCATTGCTGCTTCCTTGTTACACTATACAAGTTGCTTTTATGTCTTTGGTTTTGTTTGAATCTAAACCTTTTAGGTGCTTCCATTACTTTCTCAGGTTGTGTCTTTGGTGTGTGTTTATGTGTGTGTATGTGTGTGTTAATGCTTGGTTTCTTTTCATTTCTATAATTGAAAAATTAACTGAATTTCAGCCAATCTTTTTTCTCTTTTTTAGGAAAAATTATTTTTTAATTTTGCAATAAGTTTACATTAATGCCAATCATTTAACCCTGAAAACAATCTTCACTTGTATAATGTAAAAAAGTTTTTCTTGGCAATAAGTGACTAGAAATATTCCATTATCATAAAGGTAAAAACAGATTTTTTGCTCCTCAGAGCAAAGTTAGGAAAACAAAAATCATAATTATAACAGTCAGAAGTACCAAGATAGAACTTTTTTGCACTTAAGGCCTGACTGTTTATAATTAAATATAACCTCTATCAATAGTAGAACAAGAATAATACTTTATTTGAAGAAAAAAAGGTAATAATGTACACAGAGGTCTAGAAACAATGAAGAATGCCCACTTTAAACATAAAATAAAATAATAAGCCCAATCATACTTGTTTTTTAATTAATGTGACATTTTTGCAAAATATGTTTATATCACTTTTCTTCCGCATTAGTTTACTTTATGCAATTGTGATTGTGCCACTTCTGTTAATCTGTTGTAGCACTAAAGTAAATATATTGAATTACGTGGATTTGCTATAACTGCTAGCTCAAACAATCTTACTTGCAATTCATTCCAATCAATGAAACAGATTACTATTTATCTTTGTAATTTTTAAAAACCTGAGCCAGATGAGAGAGTGTGAAAGTGTGTGTGTATCTGTGTGTGAGGGGAGAGAGAGAGAAAGTGAGTGCAACCCAGAGAGAAGAGTGACATACACAACAGGCTTATGCAATGGCCCAGCTAATCCCTGAAAGGACTGGCCGGCCAGACATTGAATTATCCCCAGCAAACCTGCGGCAGAGCCATGGAGGATTAGGGAATCTGTCACCACAGTGAAGAATCAGTGACAGCTTTAGAAAACAAAGCCCACACCAAGCAGTACAGTGGCTTTTCAGGTGGGGATCAGGATTGGCTTTGGCTGCCCCTGGAGGGATTCCCTGGGTTGGCAGCTAAGGATCCCTGGAACTTCCCAAAGGGCCTTTTTAGCAGCCTCACTCTGTGAGAACATGACCAGGATCCCAGAGTATGAACCTGGGTATCCCACCTCCCAGTCCCAGTGTTTCTCTCCAGGCAGGTGCCATCCACACTTTGCATGCTACCCTCCTGGAGGCATGGCCAAAACTCAGAGCCATCACTACCCTTCCACTTCTGTAGCAGTTGGGCAATTTGATATAATTATGAATTCCAAAAATATAATTGGATCATGCTTGTAAACTGATCTGTTAATCTGGGCATGATTAAGTTATGATTAGGGCATTGACTGGGCCACATCAGTAGGGCATTGAGCCCCACCCCTTGGTGAGTGGGGGAATCGAATATAAAAGGCATGGCAAAGGACAGAGGGAGCAATTTTTGAGAAGCAGTTTTGGTGTTGGAGAGAAGGCCCCAGGAGAAGAGAAGCGAGCCGTTCGCCTGATAGTCTACAGCTGACCTTGTGGAGGAAAGAGGAGCTAAGCCCGGAGAGAAACGCAGCCCCGGGAAGAGAAGAACCCAAGAAGCCTGAACCCTGGCAAACGTCGGCAGCTGTCTTGCTCCAACACGTGGCAATGGACTTTGGTGAGAGAAGAAACGCTTTATGGCCTGGTATCTGTGGACTTCCACCCCAAATAAATACCCTTTATAAAGACCAACCCATTTTTGGTATTTCACATTAGCACCCCTTTGGCTGACTAATACAACCTTCTGACTCAGTCTCTTTCTGTGCCCACGGGGTCCCTGCACCTGAGGTAATGCCAGCATGCCATATGCTGTACAGCAGTAACATACCGACCGAGTCAGGCAATCGAAATTCAGTATCAGCCAGTTCTTGTTATCTCAATATACTGGTTACCAAGATAGTTTCTCCACACAACTTATAATGTGTAGGGCCAAGAACAATAGAAAATATTGCTGACATATGATAAATTTTTTTAAAGCTCAGAGCTGAAATTCCTTAAAGGAAGAAAAAGGAAACATATTTCTTTCCACTTTTCTTGTCCTTGGCTTTGAGATAAAAGAGCACTAAGGATCCGTGGTTTCTGTTAAGCCAGTAAAGGTCTCCCTTTAACTGCCCCTCCACCCACATGGCAATCTCAGAGAATGCCTGGGCCATCTACCTCCCAAATTTGTAATAATATCTCTGGGCATGTCTACACAGCTTTTTACTTAAGCTTCCAAATCCAAAGCATTTTTGAACCAGAATGGCATAGTTGCATTCTTTAAATGCCAGCCATGAAATCATCGCTTAAAGCAAAAAAAAATTAGTCATATTATATGTACACAAGTGGAATAAAAATGTAGTTTATTTGGTCTGTTGAAGACATGCCTACGACTGCTTCCAGAGGGCCTCAGGAGGCGCGTGATACCACATTATGCAGTTTGCTATTTGTTCCAGTGTTGTCAGGTTCTTATAAGTATGACTCGTTGCATGAAGGTCCCCAAAACAGGCACATTAGACACAGGAAAAAACTTCGTTTATGATTCAGAGAATGTCAGTCACATGAAAACAATTATTTAACTTGCCTATATGTGCAACTTCTACTTTGTCTGACCCCAGGAATTAAATTCCTTTCTATATAAATGGTCAAATTTGAGGATCATATTCTATCCACTACATTTCAAGTTAAACTTTGAAGTTTTTACACAATTATAACATGATTTTAAAATCATGTTGGCATTCAATTTTTTTTGTGTTTTCCTATATTTGTTCTCTGTAAGTTTTGTGGACCATAATATTGGGAAGAAATTATACTGTGAAGCTCCAATAGATTCTCTGGTTTTATCACTTTCTGTTGGCTCTTCTTTTATCTTGTGTTTTTTTTACTACGACTTTAATTTTTCCACGTGTTGCCAGAGTATCTATGATTGCTTGTTGGAGCATTTTATGAAAGAGGCTTTAAAGTTCTTGTCAGATAATTCCAACATCTGTGTTATCTTATGTAGGCATCTGTTGATTGTCTTTTCTTATTGGAG